>PVIH01007518.1:9903-41488 GCA_004025045.1 Sigmodon hispidus
ATCGCCAGGGTTGATTCGGCTGATCTGGCTGGCTAGGCGGGTGTCCCCTTCCTCCCTCACCGCTCCATGTGCGTCCCTCCCGAAGCTGCGCGCTCGGTCGAAGAGGACGACCTTCCCCGAATAGAGGAGGACCGGTCTTCGGTCAAGGGTATACGAGTAGCTGCGCTCCCCTGCTAGAACCTCCAAACAAGCTCTCAAAAATTCAGAGGGAAAGCTGAACACAAAGTAAATATATGTGTAGCAATCTTATTTGCATTATTACCCTTGATATGATTTTTATCTTCTTTATAGTTATTGTTAACTTTTCAGCATTTTAAATTCATTTCACTGTTTTTTTGATAAATACAAAATAAATAAAGAAGTGGAAAAAAAGGGGAAAACCACAATTTGGGGTTACTCTAGTGCAAGGTTGTGTGCTGACAGCTAATCTGGGGAATTTCTCCTTGAATCTGGGCCCAGGAATGATGGTGGTGTCTTTTGACTAGAGCATTTGGTGGTCAGATAGCAGGGCCAGGGTGGTATAGATTCTGCAGTTGGAACTTAGGTCATGCTGGCCCTCTGTGAAGAGCAGTTTCTCTGGGAACTGGGCGAGGGACTCTTTCTCAGGGCTCTGTCTGCTTTAGTTCTGCATAGTTCTCTAAAACGGAAGACTTCTTTTAGTCCTGAACCCCACCTGGATCATCCAAGTGTCCAGCTCATTCTCTCCTAGAACTGGGCAAGCCCCTGCCAGGAATGTGGAACTGAACTCTATTTTATCTCTATGGCTACTAGAATACTAAATGGCATTTCTTGAGCTAAGTTTACTCTCTTCAACAGCTGCTCACAACCATCTGTAACTCCTTCTCCAGGGCATTAGATGGCCCCTTCTAGCCTCTGAAGGCACTGCACAAATGGTATATACCCTCATAGATGCATACACACAAATAAAAGTAAACAGGAATCCTTTGAAGAAGGAAGAGGAGAAGGGTAAAAAGAAAATTCTCAAGAACCAGGCATGGTGTGCTCATCTATCATCCTAACACTGGGTAAATGGTGGTGGTGGTGGGGGGTGTTGCTGGAAGTTGGAAGCCAGCCTGGGGTACATCGTAAGCTCTGGGGTCATCCAAGACTTCATAGAAAACCTTGTCCTCTCACACATATATGTTAAACACTAAAAGCTCAATGTAAGCCTGTTGTGGTAGCTCATAACTAATATGCCAGCATTTGGAAGGCTGAGGGCAACAGGCTTCTTGTGAGTTCAAGGCCAGCCTGGGTTACATAATGAGACCCTATCTCAAACTAATTAGGCATGATTGTGCTGGCCTGTAACCCACCCCCCTACCTTAAGGCTGAAGCTGTAGGATCACAAATTCAAGACTGGTTTGTCTCAAAAACGAAAAAGAAGAAGTGGAGCTGGGTGTGGTGGTGCATGCCTTTAAACCCAGCATTCAGGGGGCAGAGGAGGGCAGATCTCTGAGTTCAAGTCCAGCCTGGTCTACAGATGGAGTTCCAGGACAGCCAGGGATACACAGAAAAACCCTGTCCCAAAAAATGAGGGTTTCTTTTTGGGGGTGGGGAGTTCTGGAGAGATAGTTCAGGGGTTGAGGGCACTGACTGCTCTTCTAGAGAACCAGGTTCAAGTCCCAGCACCGATGGCGGTTCCCAACTGTCTGTAACTCCAGTTTTAAGGGTTTGGACACCCTCACACAGACATACACACAGGCAAAACACCAATACACATAAAATTAAATAAATTTTTTTAAGATGAGGTGTTATGCCTAGTCTTATTGTAACTTGTTATGCGTGTTTTGTTGTTATCCCCGGGAGGCCTGCTCTTTTCAGAAGGGAAATGAAGAAGCCCTGGGTCTGAGGAAGAGGAGAAGTCGGGAGGGAACTGGGAGGTATGGAGGGAAGAGGGAAACTGCAGTTGGAAGGTTATATATGAGAGAAAAATAAATTTAAAGAGAGAAAGAAAGAAAGAGGAAGAGAAAGTTCAGAGATGAGGTTACAGGTTTGTGGTTCAGTGTCTGTGCAGCAACCTCAATTCCGCATTCAAGCCCAGTTCTGCTAACGAAACAGAAAGAAAGCAATCCTCGGTTATAATTTAAATTATAAATTAAAGCTGGCTTTGGAGTTGGAGTGTGGCTCTCTCCTTCTCTAAACCCAATCATACTTGTTAAAGAAAAATACAAAATCTCTGCATCATATCAGAAGAGCCACCTGATATGGGACAGAAGAATGATTAAAAAGAAGGGACAGTTCTATTGTCACTAATCTTATTCTGAATAAAAATGTATGTATTTAGCTTTCTGTATATTGTATTGGGTTTTAGTCTCTTATCAGTTTTCTGCAGTGATCCATGACAATGCCTAATTGTGAACTGGAAGTATCCAAAAGGAAGATGGGGCCCCACAGTGAGGATATCACATGGACTATGACAAAGCCACCAGGCTGACAAACAGCAACCAAAGATCAGATTTGGACTATAAACTGCTTGGGACAACTTCAAGGTGGCTAGCTGAGATGAACCAGCTTCACAGACTACTCTAGCCAGGACCTGAGACAAGCCGTGCACTTTCCTGTTATGCACAGACTGGATAACAAATGATACAGCTACATATTTCAGGACTTGACAATCAATAAAACTTTCCAAAATCCCCTAAAGATGCTGTTGCCCCCCCAGCAAGCAGGAAGTAAATTTAAGAACACAACGCCCACATTCCCAAGAGGTGAGGTGGATGGTTTTTGGTCTTTCAGTGGGTTATTGATGATTGTCATTGTTTAGAATAATTGGTTAAAAATTGTTATTGGTTATGGCTAGAAAAAAGCTGAACAAGAGAGATTAGACTTAGAGTTCTCGTTTAAGGAAAAAAAAGGGATACAGATATGATAGGATATAAGGGTAAATTCTTGAATCTACTTTAAAAAAAAGAAATTACTAGCTTTAAATATTTTACATTGGATTTGATTTTTTGTATATTGTATACAAATTGTGTATATTGATATAAGGTTGAGCTTAATTTTGTCACTGTACATATATTCCTGTTTGTTCAAAGTATTATACTTATATAGTTCATCTAACAATGTAATACAAATTGCTAGTCCAGGAAAGTTATTATTACCAACTAATTAGGATGTAAAGAAATGCAAGTTAGTAATTAGACATTACAATCAAACTTACAGTCATATTAGATATGTTTTCAAGATCAGATATATTTCAGATGGACAGGTCTTCTGCAAGCACTTCAGAGATCCACAGAATATGACATTTAAGAAATCTCAAAAACATAGATTTTTATTTTTTTGACAATGGGACATCTGCTCCTGGCAGCACCAATCCACTTCAGAGAAGATTATGGACATCAAGGAAACTCCTCCATATGAGCTGACCTTCTCTGTGACAAAAGTTAGCCACTGGGCAAGAATGTACTCTTGTCTTGACTGCTGACAATATGATATTCGAAATGGACAAGCAGGAGAAACACACAAAAGAATTACCAAACCTTGCCAAGACAAGATAGGAAGGTCTTTGAGAATATCCTGCTGCCCAGAGAAGTCTGCCAGACATGCTAGGCCTGTAGGCTGAAGATGGACGCTTCAACAACACAGAAGAACTTTGGATGACTGTCCAGGCAGCCAGCTATTTCATTTCTTACATTTTTGAAAGTTGCTATTTACTTAATATTATTTACTTCTTGGGTCTCTGAGGAGTTTAAAGACGAGATAGTTAATAGTTATAGTTTTCTAGTGATAGTTTTAGAAAAGAAACTCACTTAAAAGTTAAAGTGTATAAGTTTAAGAGACATTGAAATATAGTTTTTAGTTAGTAATACAAGTTAGATACAAAGTAGATTGGGTAAAAACCTTTGGACTCACCAAAATAGGATAAATAATGGAATACTTTCTTCAAATTTGTCAATTGTTAATGAACTGGACATTTCTCATGTAATTATTGTTTGTATATTATTGGATGTAGTTGTTGTTCCTATTGTATATTTTTTCCTATGTTAGTTATAACTTTTTAAAATTTTGACACAAAATGGGATATGTGGATATTTGTTAGATATTTAATAAATTCTGAAATATCAGAGGAAGTACACAGTCAAATCCTAGGCAGACAGCTCAGGAAATTCTTGATCCTTGAGTACAAAGATAAACAGCTGAGAGTTAATCACACACACCTTTAATCCCAGCACAGGAAAAGCCAGGAGTGGTGACCTCCACCTTTAGTCTCATAACTCCAGAGACAGAACTTCTGTTTCTGTGAGTTCAAGGCTATACACCTTAATCCTAACCTGAATGGGATAGGGTTTATAAGGGCTGTAGAAACACAGCAAAGACAGAAGGGATGTCAGAAGCAACCAGGAGTGAAGCTGAGAAAGTTGCAAGACAGCTGTGTGAGAATTGACTGTGGTGCTTCCTCTCTCTGATATTTCAGCCTTCCCCTGATATTTGGCTCTGAGTCTCATTTAATACAACCCAAATTCGTGCACAGTGGTGCCTTTAATCCCAGCATTCAGGGAGGCAGAGCTAAGGGAATCTCTGTGAATTTAAAGCCAGCCTGGTCTACAAAGTGAGTTCCAGGACAGCCAGAGCTACATACCAGAAAACACACAAACAAACAAAAAATGTGAAGGGCAGGGATATGACTCAGTTGGTAGAGTTCATGCTTAGTATTCAGGAAACCCTGAGTCCCATTCCCCAAGTCTAGTGTGTGCTGAAGGTCACTGAAATCTCAGCACTCAGAAGGTGGAGACAGAATTTCCACCATCATTCTTAGCTACACAGTCAGTTCAAGGTCAGCCTGGGCTAAGTGAAACCTGGAGGGGTCGTAGCAGGACAAAGGCCTTTAGGAAAATGGTACACCTATTAAAATCAGCAAACCAAAAAGTAGTAACCATGTGAAAAGTTGGAGAGTGTGTGCAAACGTGGAATGATTTATGTATTGCTAGAATAAACATAAAATGGTCCAGCCACTATGGAAAAAACAACTTCAAGACAGTTGCTCAAAATTTAAGCAAAGCCAGCTAGATTTATGAGAGAAGTGCCCACCCTGAAAGTTCATTGCCTGCTTTGGAAGTGTTATTCATGAAATGAAGGGTAGGAACAGCCCAGACGTCCATCAAGTGAGACTAAAGGAACACAACGTGGCATATACACCATGGAATATCCTTTTTCAATGAAAAAGGAATAAAAAGCATCAACGATAATAAAAGCAACAATATGAATGAACCTTGAATACAGTTCAGGAAAGACACCAAGCACATGATGCGCCACACGATCATGATGCCACTATTGTGAAAAGTCCAGAAAAGGAAGGCAGCTTCAGTGGTTAGCGGGGCGAGGGTGGGGCACACTGTGAGGAAATGAGGAATGAATGCTAAAGGGACAGGATTGTTTAGGGGTGATCAAATGTTCTAAACTTGGAGATGGTGTTATTTTCACAACTCCATTTATATACTTGAAACCACTGAACTGGGTCTGGAGAGACGCTCAGCCGTTAAGAGCAGCCAGTGCTCTTGCAGAGGAAGATTCTATTCCCAGCACCCACCTGGTGTCTCACTATCTGAAACTTCAATGCCCACTTCTGACCTCTGGGGGCGCTAGATGTACATGTGGTACATAGACATACATGCAGACAAAATATCCACACATAGAATAAATACATAAACCAATGTACATCACCACCAAACTGTCCTTTTTAAATGACGTGACCTATGGTCTATGTGACTCATTAAGTCAACCCAGTCAGAAAATGGGCAAATGACTTGAGACTTTCCACCGAGGAGGATGCACAGATGGTATATCAGCTCCAGGAAGGACATTCAGCACCATTAGCCATTAAAAACATGCACACCAGGATGATGACAAGCTATCAGAACATCTCAAATAAAAAACATTGATTGGTTGGGCTGGACTTGGAGGTACAGTTTGTAACCCCAGCACTTGGGAGACCGTAGAAGAAGGAAAGGTCATGAGTGCCAGGCCAGCTACATAGTGAGACATTGTTTCACAAGAACAATAATTTTGATACTTGGTCTCACCAACCAAGGTTGACTTTAAACTTGCTACATAGGGGAGGATGGCCTTGAACTTCTGATCCACCTGTCTCTACCTCCCAAGGACTAGGGAACAGCCACTATTAACCATACTACTCCTGGGTGATAACAAAAATGATAATGCCACCATCAATGTTGTTGATGATGACGATGGATGATGAAAACAATGATAGCAATATCAAAAGCTGTTGAGTATGCAGAAGCCTGGGTCACTCACACACTGCAGGTGGAATCGTAGGCTGCTATAGCCACCCCAGATTTATCAGTTTCTTGAAAGACTGAACAAAATGTACCTGCCGTTGACATAGCAAATATATATTCCTAGGCATTTTTGTTCTCAAGAAATAAGACAATATGTCTGTGTACAAAAATCTGTGCAAATTACTCATCACTACTTTCTTTGTGATAGCCAAACCCTGGGAAAAAGGAACATGCCCTTCAATGGGTTGGTAAACAGACTGAGCTGCATCTGTAGTATGAATACAGCTAGACCTTAATATTTGTGATAACTGGACCAGGGTCCTCTGCAGAAAGCAAAGTCTTCCGATGTTCATGTTGATTGTATAAACACTTTTCACAGCCCCTTATTGTATTGATTTTTGTCCATTTTACTGCATTTCATAGTAGTACTAGGAGTCAACCCCAGGGCCTTGTATATGCTTGACCACTGAGTTACACCACCCCTCCCTTGTCTTCTTTAAGTTATTCCATTATAATATGGAACATGCTGTAAATGCTAGGTAAATAGTTATCAGGCTGTGGTGGTACCACATTTAATTCAAGCACTCAGGAGGCAAAGGCAGGTGAATTTCTGTGAATCAGCCTGGTCTACATAGTGAGTTCCAAGGCACCTAGGGCTGTACTGAGAAACACTGTCTTGAAAACAAAAACAAACAAACAAACAAAAAAAGCAAACAAAAAACCCAAATAGTTATCAAACCCTGTTGTTAGGGAACAATGACACAGTATAGCTGTGTGATTTTAGCATCCATGCAATTATTTTTCTATTCACATTTTTTTTTTGAGATAGTTTATGTTGAGTCAGGTTGTTCTGAAATTCACAATCCTCCTGCCTCAGCCTCTCCAGTGCTGTGATTACAGGTGTGTACCACCTTCCCTGGCTTTTCAAACATCTTTAATCCACAGTTTGTTGCATCTGTGGCTATAGAATTTGCAGATACTGAGGTTGTATCATGAATATAGAGTGCATAAATGTATAAGACTTCAAAAGACTGAAAATGTTTTTTGTTTTTTTTTTTCAAATGAGACATTGTAAGAATGAGAAATCCAGGTGATTCTGAAGATCATTTTACAGAATGAAAGAGTCAGTCTCAAAGGACCACCATGTTCTCATGCTGATAGAATGATAGAGATGCAGGTGAGGTGGCTGGTAACAGGGCATTAGGATAGGGGTGAAGGAGGGTTGTACTACAAGGTTTTAGCACAATGGGGGGGGTAGTCTTCGTGGTCTCAGAATGACTGTATCTAGACTGTTCTAGAGCTATCGAATACATCTAAAGTGTGAGCTTAACCAGGGTGGAGCTGTGCACACACCTTCCCACCATGAGGTCCCGCCGTGGATATTGTACGGCGATGATGTAAATTGGGCAAGTGGCACACAGACCTCTATGCTCTACATTTACAACTTCCTGTATCTATAATTACTTTAAAATAGAAAGTTCAAAAGTTAAAAAGAGCCGAGCTTGGTGGTGCAGGTGCTGAGGCAGGAGAATCATAAATTTAAGAGTCATTTGAAAAGCAGAATAAGGGGGCTGGAGAGATGGCTCAGTGGTTAAGAGCACCGTCTGCTCTTCCAGAGGACCCAGGTTCAATTCCCAGCACCCACATGGCAGCTAACAACTGTCTGTAGTTCCAATTCCAGGCAAACACCAAGGCAAATAAATAAATACAAGTGTTTTTTTTAAAAAAAAAGAAAAGAAAAGAAAAGAAAAGCAGAATAAGTTCAAAACCGTCCTGAGTAACTTAATGAGACTCTCACAAAGTTTAAAAATTAAAAGTGGACTTTGAATGTAGCTTAGCAGTAGAATGCTTAGAACAGGCATTGTGGGTGTCTGGGAGAGGAAGAGGCTGCAGGCACTGTGGCCTGAGCAACATTCTGGTCTGGATTCCAACATCACGTCTCCTGAGTCACTTCTGGCTGACATGGTACAATTCATCCCTGACCATCCCCTACCCACAGGCAGCACTGAGAACATCTGACGATCTTCAGCTAACTGACTTCCAAGTGTGTAGTAAGAGTTTCTGACCTGTGGTCCTGACCTGCCCCCCTGCTGCTCATCACCCCCAAAATGACTCGGCCGCTTATATTACATACTGTTAGGCCTATCGCTAGGGCCTATTGCTAACTACCTCCACATCTTAATCCATTTCCATTCATTTCTCTTGCCACATGGACAGTGGCTCACCTATTTCTCTACACATTGCTTCTTGGGCTGGATCATATCTCTCCAGACTTTGCCCTCCTTCCCCTTGATCTATGCTTAGATTTCCAGCCTGCTTCTAAGATGCCATGCCACAGGCCAAAACAGTCCCCATGTAATCCGAAGGTATTCACAGCATACAGAGAGACATTCCACGTCACATGTGTTCAGAGCGTACATGGGAAGTGAGTTCACATCAAAGCAGGTACAGCGGCCAGGCATCCCGCTCACCACCCCTTCCCTGCCAGCTGCCTGGGAATCAGATATCCTGGCTGCAGGGTTGTGCTGTGAAACCCCCTTCCTGAGAAAGCTATGATAAGGGACCCAACCTTGCCCTGTGGGTCTGATTTCTGTCTTCAGGGGTTCCAATATACTGTCTATCTCTGATTTGGGAGCCTGAACTTAGAGTCCTTGATATGCTGTTGTCTGTCTGTCTATCTGTCTGTTCAATAACCCTTCCAATAAACTTCTTACCCATGATAATCCATCTCAGTGTCAGTCTTGAACCCTGTTCAGTACTTTCCAGGAGGTTAGTGGGACCAGAGGTACAAAAAGGCCTGTGTGGTTTGGTGCTTGGTGACCTGTCTAGCATATGCAGTCCAGACCTTCCAGTCTCTGAGGCCAGGAGACCCATCTCTTCCAGTCAGTCTGACCTCATCTCTGTCTCTCTGGCTCTAAGTCATTGTGTCCTGGTTTCCACTCTTGCTCACTTGGTATTTATGAAGGTAGGGACATCAGCATCCTTTCCTGTCCCCAGGCCCAGACATGGCCAGAGGAAACCAACACTCTTATGATTCCATCCCCTCCCATGTCCTCCCTCTCAGCATCCAAGGAAACAGCAGAGGCCATTTTGGATGACTCTTTGCTCTGGTGTTCTTGAGTATTATTGGTTCTCCTGCATGGATCCTGACCCCATTATTCCCTTTCTCCATCAAAGATCGTAAACTCTGAAATCCTCTCTCTCCTCCATTGCTGTGGGACTGTGCTCTTCTACACTGTAAATATTTGTCAGTGCAAATATTGGTTTAATAAAATTCTGATTAGCCAGAAGGTAGGCAGACAGGAAGTCTAGTGGGCTACCAGACAAGGAGAATTCTGGGAAGAGGAAGAACAGAGCAGATGCCAGCCAGACATAGAAGAAGGAAGATGAGCTGCACTGAGAAAAAGGTGCCGAGCCATGTGGCTAAACATGAATAAGAATCATGGGTTAGGGGGCTGGAGAGATGGCTCAGTGGTTAAGAGCACTGTCTGCTCTTCCGGAGGACCGGGGTTCGATTCCCAGCACCCACATGGCAGCTAACAACTGTCTGTAGTTCCAGTTCCAGGCAAACACCAAGGCAAATAAATAAAGTTTAAAAAACAAAAAAGAATCATGGGTTAGTTTAAGAGTAAGAATTAGCAAGTAATAAGCTAACCATAGGCCAAACAATTTATAATATAAGCCTTTGTATGATTATTTGGGGCTAACTGCCTTTGGGACTGGCCAGGTCTGACTACACTCCATTCTCTTAATCACCTTGTTTCACTGTCCACATCTGCCAGTAGATCTTGAAAACCTCTAGAACATTCTTCCAAGTATCATGAGCTACCCATCATGCTCAGAGTAAAATCTGCATCCTGTCCATGACCTTCAGAGCTTCCATTGATCTGATCTTCTTGATGGGCCATGCCCACTCTATCATTCTACTCACACATGATTTTCTCTCTACAAACATAACAAATGCATCCTGGACCTGGGGCTTTGCCCTTAGCATTAGCTCTCCTTAGAACTTGTTTCTTCAAAAATGAGATGCAGCTGCTGAATATGAATTCTAGTTTGTATTTAATGAAAACTCAGAGCCAGATATTGGGGGTTTTTGAAAAGCTGGAACATCAGAGAGAGGAAACAGACCACAGTCAACTCTCACCCAGTAAACTTCTCAGGTTAAAAGCTGTCTTCAAGAGTCCTCAGCCTGACTCCATATTGCCTCTACAGAATACCTCAATGTCTTCCTATGCCTGCCTTAAATATCTTCTTTGCCCAGTTGTTTCACTTCTGGGTTTAACTCTGCATCATAATTCTGGAGTTAAAGTTAAAGGCGTGAGCTATTACTGTTTGGTAGTTAGCCTTGAATACTCAGAAACACAGAAAGATCTCTGTCTCTGGAGTTATGGGATTAAAGGCACAGGTCACCACTTGGTGTTTCTTGTGCTGGGATTAAAGGCATGAGTCACCACTCTCTGACCCTCCTGACTTGACTGTGGGTGGATCTGTTCTCTGACATTCCAGGCTGATTTTATTAAATATAAAATATATCACCACAAGATGCCTCCTTTCTTTCCTTCTGGGCTCCATCCAGAGGGCCCCTTGCCCTCAAAGCTCAGCCTCCTGTAACACACCTGACCTTGCATCAGGCTTTGAGCACATATCAGCATCCTCAATGCCAATGTGCACCTGTGCGTCTGCTTCTTACACTGTCAGCTCCCGGAGCTTGAGATTGGCTGTTTGGGGGCCTGGTACTGGCTCACTAATCACGTGTAACACTCTCTTGGGGTTCACAAGATGTGTGGAGGAAGTCCTAGGCCTGACTTCCTCACGGGACATCCTGAGAGATAGTCTTAGGATGTGAATGTAAAATGTTTCCCATAGGCTCCTATGTTTGTTTATCAGATGTATTCTTGGTTTTGTTTTTCTTTTAGGCTATTGTGTTTGAACGCTGGTCCCCAGCTGCTGGTGCTGTTTAGGAAGAATGCAGAACCTTTAAAATGCTGATCTAGCTATCAGGAGTGCCTCCCTAGGTGTCTGGGGACAACCTGGAAGGTGACATTTGTTTCTGTTCAGGTCCCTGCTGTCTGGTTCCTGACCTGTCAGGATGCAAGGAGCTTCCACCACAGGCTCCTGCCTCTCCTGACACCATGTTCTGAAGCTGAACCAAAGGAAGCCCTTCTGCCCTTAAATTGCCTCGGCCAGACATTTCATCACAGTTATGAGAGAAAGTCATTGATACAGGTGATTTATTTTAACCTTGAAAGTTTGCTCACAACCTTCATCTCTGTGGTTCTGTCTGTAAATGACCTGAAATTCATTATGTTTATTACCTTTATTATGTTTTTTAAAAACATTTATTTATTTATTATGTATATAGTATACAGAAGAAGTCACCAGATCTCATTATAGATGGCTGTGAGCCACCATGTGGTTTCTGGGAATTGAACTCAGGTCCTCTGGAAGAACAGTCAGTGCTCTTAACCTCTGAGCCATCTCTCCAGCCCTGTTTATTACCTTTATTATGTTTTTTTATTTTTGTTTTTAACTAACTCACTTGAGGGGCTGGGGAGATGGCCCGTCAGTTAAGAGCACACACTGCTTCTGCAGAGGACCTGACTTTTGTTCCCAGCACCCAGCTTCAGCAGCTCACAACCACCTGCACCTTCAGCTCCAGGAGCATTGACCTTCTCTTTGGCCTCCGTGAATGCACAGACAAGTGGGAAAACACACAGACACAAAAAGAGAAATAAATCTTTTAAAAATTCAACTTGATTTTGTATTGTTATATCATCTTACTGCACAGCCCAGGCTGACTTCGAACTCAGCCTCCTGCCTTGGCCTCCTAAGTGAATGACTGGTGAACACCACCACAGCCAGTTTCCTTATTTTTTTTTTTTCCTTTTGGTTTGCTTTTTGGTTTTAACTTTCCCCTCTTTTTATTTTCTGTCTATGAGTGGTTTTGCCTGAACGTATATGTATACACTATGCTGAATCCCCTGGTACTGAAGTTACAGATGGCTATAATTCATGGAGCCGCTGTGAATGCTGGGAACCAAACCCAGGTCCTATGCAGGAGCAGCCAGTGCTCCTAATCACGAGCCATCTCTCCAGTCCCTTAACATTTGTTAACTTGCTTTTTTTCTATGCTTTCATTGGTTAAGAAATCACTGTTTGGGTATGTCACTTACGTTCTGACAGATTCTAAATGAGGCATCAATAAGAACATCCTTTCTAGATTATCTCCCAAATCACTTGACCCTTCGGGGGAGTTGAACAAACCTTTTCAGCGGTGTTGCGTATTAGATATCCTGTAGATCAGACACATTATGGTTCATAACAGTAGTAAGATTACAGTTATGAAGCAGCAACACAATCATGTTATGTATGGTTGGGGTCACCATAATAGGAGGAACTGTATTAAAGAGCCACAGCATTGGGAAGGCTGAGACCCATGGAAGTAGCATGAGGGAGGTTGAGAACCAGGCTGTACCTGGTAGGGTGGAGGTTATTCCACTAACTCCTCCCATTGACATCGCTCTTCTCCCAAGGGCAAAGTCCTCAGGATGCAGTTCTACCAAGGCAGACCAGCTGGAGCCAGGGTCTGTTGGTAAGGTGTGTCTGTCAGGGTGTGCCCATCTCTGTGTGGTGTGTGTGCACTTGGGAATTGGAGCCAACTTCCAGGCCAGATGTCCCAAAAGACACCGGCTTATTCCCGGCCCCACCTTGCCTGGATGTCTGATTTAGCTCCAGGCATTGGGGTTGAGGTAGGGTCTTGCTATCTAGTGTGGTTGGTCTCAAACCCTTGGTGTAGTTTGAGGTTAGTCACAGACTCATGGTGATCCCCCTGCCTCAGCTTCTGAGAGCTGGTGCTACCACACCCAGTTTAGCTCCTGGGATTTTACAAGCTGTTCTGTGGGGTGGGGGAGGGGCTTTACAGAGTTGGAACTCTCCTGCAGCCCCTCTTCCCAAACCCTAAGTATACCATTTAGTCATCTGTGCTGGCCTGCCCTTAAGGTCCTGACAGTCTTTAAAAGTTCCTCCTGGGAGCATTCCTTGTGTTCCCTTATAAAAGACGGGTCTTGCCCACCACCTTTCTCCTGTTCTCTCTCTCTTCTTTACCTCTCATCCCTAAGGGAATGGTCTCTGTCCCTTTCTCTCCCCTCCCCTCAATATCCCTCCCACGTGGGTCTCATTGTATGATCTAATTCCTTTGAGACACTTTTTTTAAACACAATTCTAAGTCTCACTTCTGTCCTGTGCTCTGAAAACCCCACAGGACGCTTTAGGTCCAGGGCTGAGAAGCTGCAGTTTGCTCTTGTGTATGAGCCTGATGGCTTCACATCCTCACCCTGCAAGACCGTAAGCTGTAGGGCAGTCCGGAAGACCCAGAACCCTGTACATTACTACTGGTTCCAACCAGAGTGTCAGGGTGGCCCAGTGGAAATAGACTAGCCTTAGAGACAGAGCGTGTGGCTCAAAACCAGGTTCTACAGGTACCAACAAATGGAGGAGTCAAAGACGGCAGAAATCTCCCAGACTCTTCAATCATCTGGGGGTCTATCTGCTTTCTCAGGCAGCTTCGACATTTGAGTCCTACAGTGGGGTGGGGAAGGGGGATGAACTTAACTGTTTAATAAATTCCCAAATCCAGATGCTGCTGGCTCACAAGGTCCCTCTACAAGGTGACAGCGCAGTAACTGTGGCTGGGAAGAGGACACTGGCCAGCCACGCTGCCTCCAAGTCTGAGGATAATCTAGGCGTGAGCTCTTGTGGGATGTCACTCACACTGGGGTGGGCTTTTCAGGGACACAGTTGTCTTTGAGTAACTAATCATGACCAGTTCCTTGATTCACAGATGGTTTGGTCTGTCCTAGGTGCCCTATTGAGGATGAATAGACATTTGCACGCATCTCCATTAATAGTTATACACACATTCACAGCCTTCTTCTCAGGATGGGGGAGGGCTTACCTCTTCTCAAAACAGTCCTATCTTCCGAAAGGCTCAGTATGCACATCTGGGTCTAATGTTTGTTTGGGAAGCTGAGAGTTTGGAGTGAGCATGTTGGGAAGGGGACAGCATGGCCGCCAATATACATCTATAAGATGTTGGGTCCATGGTTCCCACCTCATCTGCAAGGGACATAAAGCAAGGGAGAGAGGGAGTAAATCCTTGCTGTCTTCAGGGAATGGTGAGGTCTAAGGCACACGGGGAGTCTACATTCTTCAGAAGGGCCAGACCCCTTCCTTTTCAGTGAGTCTGAGAAACAGGTGACAGGTGACATGAACAGAGCTGAAGCAGAAATGAGGATTCTTAGATGACATCCAGGAGGCGCACCAGCCAACAAGCCCGTAGCTTGCCGGTTCTAAGCTCAGGATTTTGCCCCAACACAGGGCCCAGCAGCAGTAAAAACCAAGCTCTGAAATTATTCCAGAAACAAGATGGCCGACTCCCAAGATGGTTAATCTTTACCATCTACTTGACTGGCTTTAGAATCACCTAGGAGACACACCTCTAGGTAGAGCTATCAGGGGTTAAATGAGAGGGAAGATCTACTCTGAATGTGCTGTGGCCCTAGGCTGAATAAAAATGAAGTAAGCTGAGCAATATGCAGCCACCTCAGGTTCCCACTGTGGCCCCTTATCTGCTATGATGGATCGTACCCTCACACCATGAGACAAAGTGAACCACCTTTTCCTTAACCTGCTGGGTGGTTTGAATGGAAGCAGTGCCTTCCCCAGGGCTCATGGAGTCAGACACTTGGTCCTCAATTGGTGATGCTGTTTGTGGAGGTGATGACAAGCCTTGGCGGGGGAAGCAGAGCACTGAAGGGGGGTGCTCTGAGTGTATATAACCCCACTTCGTGTTCTCCTCTCTGTTTCCTGTGTGTGGATAAAAATGTGACCAGCCAGCTTCCTGTTCCTGCCATCATGTACGCTCCAAGTCTCTCTTATCATGATGAACTCTATACTGGAAGCATAAGGCAGAATAAGTCTCTTCTTGAGGCTGCAGAGATGGCTCACTGGTTAAGAGCACTGGCTACTCTTCCAGAGGACCCAGGTTCAGTTCCCAGTATCTCTATCACAGCTCACAAATGCCTGTAACTCCAGATCCAGGGGATCTGATGTCCTCTTCTGACTCTGCAGACCCCAGATGTGATATATTCATCATATACATGCATGCAAAACACACGTACGCATAAAATGAAAATAAATAAATCTTTAAAAACAAACAAAAAATAACTCCTTTTTCCCTGAGTTGTTTTGGTTATGGAATTTTCTTATAGTACCAGTATTTTGTGCAGTCATGAGAAAAATAACTGATACACCTCTTTCCTTCAAAAGATGGGTCTAGACTGGCATTTGGCATTAGGACATTTATTTCACATCCCTTCTGTACAGGTCCCAGAGCCAGGTGGAGGACAGGAAACAAGGAACGGGATCGCAATAAATAACATGGACAGACAGCACGCCCCTCTAAACAGCTGAGGTTAGAAGGAAGGTACAGGGGAGCTGGAATGTGGGTGTGGCATGTTGGCAAGGAGGAGCAGCTGGGGAGGAGGGGGAGGCTGGGCCCCCAGGACCTCACTGTCTCCTGCCATGTCCTTCCTTCCCTCACCCCTACCACTTTCAAGAGGACGGGAGCCCACAGCCAGTGGGGGCCAGCAAGGGTCCTGATGCGGGGGTGAGCCACAGGGCCAGCCCCCAGCTTCATCACTTGACTCGGATTTCAGCATACTCAGCCAGTTCCTCTGTCAGGGTGTAGCTGTCCTTGGTGGGTTGTTTTCCCAGGTCTGAATGAGAATAACTGAGGTCCAGTTCTGGGGGTTCGCCCCGAAGGCCCAGCAGCCTCCTCTCAGATCCCAGGCGCCTCTTGCTCTATGGAGGGGAGAAGATGACCATCAGTGGGATCCTCTCTGGCTTTTCCCCATGCAGATGCTGGGGAGCTGGCAACCCTTTCCTCAGGGGCCACCAGCTCAGGGAGCTCCAAACTCACAGAGTCCCATCAGGGTAGGGGGCTTTGCAAACACTCACACCCACCAACACCACTGTCCTCTCCTTGCTGACCTTGACATTTGCCTAGGAATTCCAGGTTCCAGAAAGCCCTCTTTGAGAAAGTAACCTTAGGGTGCAGGTTTAACCTAGAACACTCTTCTAGATTAAATCTTCTTTTAGAAAGTTTCCAAGTGCCTGGTTCAATAAATCTTTTCTCCCTCTGGATATGGCCCAGGGTCTCCCTCCTCAAATGAGGAAATCCTGGGGGTGTGACCCTCTACTTCCCCAGGTCCCTACTCCTGATTCCCACCCCACCAGCATTTGGACACACAATAGGACAGTGGCCACAGACAAAAAAAAAGGGGGGGAGGGGTCAGCGAAGGGACAGAGTAGACAAGGCCAGGGCTGCTGAGCAAGGCTGGGATTAGCTAAAGGATGCCACAGATGCCTGACTGGAGCACACACACACATGCACACCAACCCCGAGGCCCAGCTAGAGCCCCAGAGGCTGGCACACTGAGGCCCCCGGAACCTACCTCCTGGGGCTCTCAATGACATTCCCGGGTAGAGACCTCTCTGGACTATTAAAGAAGGAAATGCGGTCACAGGCAGGGAGGGTGGGGCTGCCTGGGCCCCGCCCCCAACCCTCAGATACAGCCTGAGTAAGGAGCCTCCTCCCCAAACTCCAGCCCCAATCCAACCCTCCAAACACCTCCCATGAGGCTGGCTAACCAGGAGCCACGGGGATGTGGCTCTCACCTCGTACTTATCAGGTGCCCCAGAGATTCGGAATTCTGGACTGTACAGGACATGGGGGTTGTCTCCCGCTGAGAGGCTGGGGCTCTCTGTGATGTTCTTTCTGCAGGGAGAAACGACATAGCAGTTTTATTGGGTCACCCTCTCCTTACAGCGCCACGGCTCCTCCTTTCCTGCTTCCAGGGCTCCTGCGCTTGCTGACAGGTGATGTGTTTCAAGCAGCCCAGGAAGCTGCAGCATAGAACACAGACACACAATCTCAGGGAGACTTTCTGCCCTGTGCACACAGACGGAACTACTCACATTTGCTCTCCCGGGCCTCCCACAGTCTCCTACCACCCGCTTGGAGACTCCACATCTCCAGATGAACGTGGAGGGTGCTCACTTTCGCCGGGTCTGGGTGATGTAGCACACAATGGCTATCAGGATGGCAAAGGCGACCACGGCACCCACAGGTCCGATTTTGGCCCACATCAGTCGGTCTAGGAACAGAGAAGGGCAGGAACCCTCAGGGCTATTGCTAGGCCTGAGGATTCCCGGGTTCCTCACGTCACTCCAGGAAGTCAGAGCCCAAACTTCTAGGAAGCTCCTGCTCACCAATTACAAAGTGAGGTTTTGTTTTTTTAGTACTGGAGTTTGAACTCCACGACCTCTTAAGTACTAAGCATATGATTGATTCTGGCTCCCAGCCCCTCACTGGGGGATTCTAGGCAGGGGCTCTACCACTGAGCCCCACCCCAGCCCCTCACTGGGGGATTCTAGGCAGAGGCTCTACCACTGAGCCACGCCCCAGCCCCTCACTGGGGGATTCTAGGCAGGGGCTGTACCACTGAGCCACACCCCAGCCCCTCACTGGGGGATTCTAGGCAGGGGCTCTACCACTGAGCCACACTCCAGCCCCTCACTGGAGGATTCTAGGCAAGGGCTCTACCACTGAGCCACACCCCAGCCCCTCACTAGGGGATTCTAGGCATATATTCTACCACAGAGCCACTTACAGTCTAATAACAGCAGGCTTATAACTCACAACTCTAATGATCCCAATAGCAGGGATGACAAGTATGGATAACATCTTTTGTGCTATTTTATCAGTCTACGTAGCTAGCGCATGCTCAGCAGTTCGATCATCAGCAGGAGTAGGGGTGGAACAGATCCAAGATCCCTTTCCCAACTTCCTGTGTCTCCCACCCCCAGATCATATTACTCACGTGCTCCCTGGAAGGGTAGCTCTAGGCTCTGGGTTCCGTAGAGGTTCCTGGAGGTACAGATGACCCGGGGTGGGGCCTGAGCTTGCCCCCTAAGAGTAAGGATGCTGGTGAGAAGGAGACCACTTCGCTCTGAGTACACGAACTCTCTCTCTGTCTCATTCACAGTCACATTTCGGGACGGCAGTTCAAAGGCCACAGAGGGCTCTGGGTTGGCTTTCACCACACATAGGCACTGCACTGTGTCTCTAGCTGCGGCGCAGTGTGACTCCAGAAGGATTATGGGGGCAACTGCAAGATCAAAATGAAGGCTGAGGATGAGACTGGGCCTCCAGGACTCCTTGATAAGGGTAAGTCCAGGGTGTCCAGAGGTAGGTGAGATAGCTCTGTGTAAATCCTGGTCTAGAAATATAGAACTCCTAACCACTCTGTAACCCTGTCTACTGCATGTGGTCCTTTTAGACTGATTGCAACCCAGCAACAACATGGGACTTCACAGAACCTAGCAAAGTGTTTGGATCATCCCCAAACACTGAAACACTAGCCCAGCACTAGGTATGATAATGCATGCCTGCCTTAATCCCAGTACTGATGAGGAAGAGGCAGGTGGATCTCTGTGAGTTCGAGGTCAGCCAGGTCTACTTAGAGTGCCAGGCCAACCAGAACTACATAGTGAGGCCCTGTCTCAAACAAACAAATCTACCAGCTTAAACCGACATCCTCATACTCGCACAAACCATTAGACCTCTGATGCTCAGTGACAGACATGGAGAAATTCAATAACTTGAGTTTGAAATGGCACAAAACAGAAGGGCACTTGTTTCTCACTCTGCACATGATGAATGGGAACATCACAGTTTCCTCTACACACAAGTTCTTCTAAAAGATGGAACTTACATGGAGCACCATGACATCCAAGGATTCTTTCTTTGGAATCTGGACCCATTTTAGCTCAGGTATTTGGGATGCTTCCTGTGAGACTCTCGTGCCTCTGCCTTTGAGGTGACTCCAGTCTTGCTATCTGACAGAACAGTTGTGTTGCTTTCTCACCTGCACCATCTCTAACTTTGGTCATGGCCTCTCACAGTGGTTGTGTGATGGTTTCCGAAAGGAACCTATGGGCTTTGACCATTTGACCCATCCAAGCCTCAGCCTCCTTTGACAGATTCCTTTCCTCTTCCCTGGTCCTGATGATGCCCTCCCCGACTTGATTCCTGACCTGGAAACTCCTTGAATCTCAATCCTCTTCTTCATTATCACTAACATTCCTTTCCACCCAAGGGTGCTTGGGTGAGTCTTGATTTCATAGCTTTGATTACACATGTAGCCTATAACTATATGTTTTTTCTTCCATTTTTTCCAGAATAGAAGCTATACTGGAACTTTGAGTGATATTTTTGACATTGTTTTTTGTTTGATGCAGAGTCTATTGTCTTACTCTGAATAGCCTGGAACTCTCTGTGGTCTTCTGTCTCCCAACTGCTGGGATTATCAGGCTTGAGTCACCATGCCTATGTGTGTGTGTGTGTGTGTGTGTGAGAGAGAGAGAGAGAGAGAGAGAAAGAGAGAGAGAGAGAGAGAGAGAGAGAGAGAGAGAATTGTACATATATGCGCAGTTGTATCTGTGTGGACTCATGCACATGTGGACTCCAGAATACAGCACAGTCTTTCTCTATCACTCTCCACTTATTTTTTTAGACAGGGTCTCTCACTAATACTAGAGGTCACCAACTAGCTGACCAGTAAGCCCTTGGAATCCTCCTGTTTCTGCTCCCAGTATTGCAGGTGCCTACCATTATACATGAATTTTTTTTCTTTTTCTTTTACCATGAGGTCATGTGCTTTGAACTCAGATCCTCATGCTTGTACAAGAAGCATGTAACACACTGAGCCACCTACCCAGCCCCTAAAGTATGCTTTTAAAACTATGAACATCTATCATAACTACCTATACCTCTCTCTGCTGGTTCTGAGTGAATTGTGACCCAGTTCTTCTCACACAGGTAGAAGACCATCAGCTCACTAACTTTACACATTTCCAAGCCCAGAGGAATATGCCAGTAGCAGTGATGGGCAGAAAGTCCCAGGAGCAGATCAATCTGCACCAGAGACAGGTAATGATAGCTGGGGCCTCAGTGCATATGTGTCTAAGCCCGCAGAATTCAGACTGATAGGCCCATGGACATTCTGCTCAAAGTAGCGATGAGCAATCACCACTATGAGAAATGAGAAACACCAAATGTAAACTAAAAGGAAATTCTAGAACGTTTCTGAAACACTGGCATTTAGGACATCACAGCCAACACACTGGTGATAAGTGCCTGATCCAGATGCTAGAGTGCTGGTACCCTAAGTGTGTGTGTGTGTTCAGTATCTTTTCAGCTTCTTAGAAGTTTCAGAACTATTTTAGCATGTTTCAAACCCTTTGGCATGATTTAATTAATGGAGCATTTGTGGGAGGGTGGGAGCAGTGCCTGGCTTTGGTATCCCAACTCTGCCATCTACTGGCTGAGTGTGGCCAGTGAACCTTCAAGATGGGTAAGTAAAGGTGGGGGAACTTTTGGTTTGGTGTTTCGGTTTTTTGAATCCTGGGTGACTCTGTGTGTAATAGTGTTAATGGTCAACACTATGGAATGACCTGGGAATGAGTCTCAGGAAGAGGCTGTCTAGAGCAGGCTGGCCTGTGGGCATGGCTGAAGAAGGAAGAGCCACTCTGAAGGTGAACATCGACTCATTGGGCTGTCCTTCCCCTGACACACAGTGAATGTGAAAGATCGAATACTGAACTTGACGCTAATTCATTGTTCCCTGCTCTTGACTGTGGATGTGACTGGACTAGCTCTTCCAAGTTCCTGTTAACATGATGTTCCCAAAATGATGGGCTGTAGCCTGGAAACATGAGCTAAATAAACACATCTCCCCTAAGGTGCTTTCAAGAGAGTATTGTATCAACACCAAAGAAAATTAAGATACCCAGGCTGGTATAAGGCCCCCTAGGGAGCCAAGGGTAACGTCTGATTTCTCTGCTTCCACCTCCTGACTGATGAAATGGGGGGGGGGGTTAGGGTTAGAGTTATGCAGTACTGCAGATGCAAACCAGGACTTCATATATGCTAGCAAAGCACCCTATCAACTAAGCCACATTCACAGTCCCTGGAGAAGGCAATATACTGTTAACTCGCAAGAGACTATGGGACTCCAAAAACAGATGAATGAGCATGTATGAAATGCTTGGCATCCTAGCCAAGTACTTATGTCTGTATAGATAAAGCACCCAGCCAAGGAAGCACATAAAGCTTTGGATGCAGTGACAGACACCCATACTTGAGACCCAAGGAAAAGCCAATGGGACAGGACAATAATATCTAAAAATGCACAGAACATGTTCCTTTTGTCCTCACAGTCATCTTAGACATGAGGTGCTTCTGACATCTCTTTTTTGCAGAAAAAGGAGCTGGGACTGAGATGTGAATCAGTGGTAGAGCCCCTGCCTAGAATCCCCCAGTGAAGGGCTAGGGTGTGGCTCAGTGGTAGAGCCTCTGCCTAACATACATAAAGTCCTGGTTCCATCCTGAGCAGTGTAAGAGGTGCAGGTTAAAGGTCAGTGCTATATAAGTTAGGCGAAGCTTAGGAGAAAGTCTGAAGAACAAGATACACAGAGATGGCATTTATTGTTGGGACATACTTGGAACTCTGGAGGAAGAAAAGTCAAAATTGGGACTTAGCTGCTATGGCCTGTAGTGAGCACATGTATAGGGCTGGGTAGAAAGGAGGGATTCATCCGCAGAGAGGTCAGGGCAGGGCAGTGCTAGTTGGCAATGTTGTAATTACTTACACTTCCAAGACATTATAGCTTAAGTGTCCTTAGCATTGTGCTGTGTGTGCTAATAAGTCTTGCTCCCATCTCCCACCTCTCAAGAGCATATTGCAACAGCTCAGTCAGTGTGTGAATGAACTCAGGAGGTCAAGGCTAGGCAGCACAGAGCAGAGATAGATTGCCTGGGTCTGATTTCTCAAAATCCGCTATTTCTTAGCTGCATGACCTTGGGCAAGTGTTCTAATCTCTCTGGGCCCTCTGCTCCTTCTCTGTAAGAAGGGCATTAATGTAATGAAGATGAAATGAGACCCTGCATATGGCTAGCACAGCCAAAATTGTTGGTGTCTAGCAATGCTCTCTAAGGGACAGATGTCAGAGTTACTCTTTTAACCGTAGAAAAAGGGATGGTAATCACAGGATCCTGAACTGCCTTGGTCAAAAACTCCCTCCACTCCCAGGATGCAGTTCGCATGGACTCAGCTTCCCTACTCTTCTCTCCCATTGAGGGGGCGGGGCACGGACAGGCAAAGCAGGCCCTGGCTGGGATCACCCAGGTGTCCCCACTAAGCCCTATGGTGGAAGCGGTGGGGAGGTACTCACACTCCACAGATAGGTTGAAGGCAGTGCCTGTCTGGCCGTACTGGTTCTCGGCCACACACCAGTACTCCCCATCATCCTCGGGCGTCACTGCCGGGAGTTCCAGCTGCAGCTGGCTCTCGTAAATAACTGTGGCCAGGATCTGCTTCTCCTTGAAAATGGTGAGAATGGGGTCTGGATTGCTCTGTGTGGAGCACAGGATGGAGACAGTCTCCCCCTCTACGGCTACCATCGTTCCATTCACTGTGGGTTTCCAAGGTGCATCTGGGGGAAGACAAAATATCAGAGCCCATGGAAATGGCTCTATTTCCCATAGAAAATCAGCTGGCCAATTTCCACCACCAAATGTGACCCCTGACACCTCAACCCTACAACATCCACTACTGGCTATCTTATTTACATAAATCATTACTCTGTAGACAGAGAGCCTGTCCTTTTTGTTTTATTTTTTTTAAATGCTGCTGTTTGTTTATTCATTTGCTTTGAGACAGACTCTTGCCGTGTAGCAATAGCTGGCTTCCTACTCTACTCCATAGGCCAGGCTGGCAATCCTGCCCCTGCCTCCTGAATGCTGGAATTACATCTGTGGCCTGGGAGCTTCTCTTGGGATGCTGGCTCAACCCTTCTCTGCTGTACAGACTTGGGTCTTAACCCAGGGATTCACTTTGAAAACAAACTTAATCATTCCAGCTTCATAGAATAGGGCCGATCATCCAACATGGCATGAGACCCTTAGGAGTGGCAGGCACTGTTTTAGCTGAGTAAGGCTCTTGTGGGAAGGTGCTACGTAAGGAAATAAAATACATTTTCAGTCAGAGGATTTGTGCCTATAAAGCAAAAGCTTAGGGAAGAGGAATCAGGTGGTTCAAGTAGAATGGTGAAGGAAGGCTTGAGGGAACTGAGCAGGAGGCGTAGAGGTTGCCAGGGCAAAGAGCATGTGTGTGAAACGGAAGTGCTGAGTGGACACTGGCTGTGACTGTCTTTATTATCCCCAAGCCTGGGCACTTTGCCTCAATACATATTTGTGAATGAATGAATGAATGAATACATGGATGAATGGGCCTGCACTTGGTTTTCGGTTAAGTGTCCCACTCTGACAGCATCCATCTCTGATTACAACCAGGTCCATGCAATGGGCTGATTGATGCCTGAGGTCTCCTCTACCCTCCCATTAAACTACAACGGGGGCCAGCCAAATGGCTCAGCCAATGAGGAAGCTTGCTGCAAGCCTGATGACATGAGCTGAATCCCTGGGACTGATATGGTGCAAAGTCAGCACTGAACATTTACACAGCACCCTGGCATGTACAAGCCACACACATGCACTACACACACACACACTAAATAAATAAATACAAATTAAATACATGCTCAAAACCTTAGCTACAGCTGTCCTTATTTTAAAAATGCAAATAAGTTCCTGGTGTTTAGGGCTGGTGAGGTGCAGCCCTTCCCAGTGATTGTTTCTGCAGGGGTATATGGGTGCCCCGGATGGGGGGGGTACTCACACATGACGTTCAGCTCCACCGTGCGGTTGTCCTGGCCATAGGCGTTTTCTGCCAGGCAAGCATAGACGCCATCCTCCCCTGGTGTCACCTCCTCAAGATCCAGATACAGGCTCTCTGCCACTGCCTCCCTCAACACCATCCCGTCCCGCATCCATGTGAGCAGCG
The DNA here is from genome assembly GCA_004025045.1 of Sigmodon hispidus. NCBI lineage: Eukaryota > Metazoa > Chordata > Mammalia > Rodentia > Cricetidae > Sigmodon > Sigmodon hispidus. Next base: position 34,172 of record PVIH01007518.1, read on the forward strand.
GCGGGGGGTTGCTGTCAGCCCCACAGAGCAGGCTGACGTGGGAGCCTTCAATGGCCTCCACGGAGGAATTCATCTCCACTATCACTGGGGGGTCTGAGGCCCAGGATAAGGAGGAAGATCAGGGTCAGATTCAAACCCGCTCCAACAGCCCGGATTCCGTTCCCAGGTTCCATCTTACAGGCCCTGTTCTCCGGGTCCTACCCCTCCAGGACCCACCAACCAGACCTAACTCCACCCCAGGCTCCCATCGCTCCCAGCTTGCTCCCACAGTCTATGTCCCACCCAAGCCCCACCCTCCAGATACCACCCACCAGACAGGTCCCACCCCCAATCCACCACCTACCAACAGTGCCCCGCCCCAGTTTCCACCCATCAAAGCCCCTCCCTCAGTCTCCCTACCTACCACTCCCTATCTCTTCCAGGCCCCGCCCCCGCCCCAACCCGCACCCAGGCTCACACTTGACATCCAGGCTGGCATAGCCCTCGAACTGCAAGGTGGTATTGGGGAAAGCGGCCTGGCAGCCCAGCCGGTGGCCGTTGGCTTCTCTAGTGGGTACGAAATGTAGCAGCGACACCTGCACCCAGGTGCCCTCATCCTCACGCAGCCGACCCAGCACAGTGGGCTCCCCCAGCCCCTCATGGCCCAACCAGCTCAGCTCTGGGCGCAGCTCTGGACAGTTATCTGGCACCATGCAGCTGACCTCCACTTCACTTCCTGCTACCACTTCCGGGGGCACCACGATGTTGGGGGTGTCTGTATATGAAGTAGAAAAAAGGAGGGTTCTGGAAGCATTTTCAGGCTGTAGTCATGCCCACCTTGTCCAGCTCTACTCCTGGGACTTTATCCCCCTGAATCCTCAGTGTCCCGCAGCTACACCCTTTCCTGGTGTTGGTCACCTCCCCTACCCACACCACCCAGGCCCTAAACACTTCACGGAGCATACCAGAACGCTAGAACAGAGTGATAATAGTATTAATAGAATGGCTATTGCTATACTCATTTTGCATATGAAGACGTTGAGGCCACAGCTATGACAGATAAAATTGGGCCTTGTCCTCTGCTTTCTGTGGCATCTGTGAATTCTATTTCATTAGATTCCTCTCTGGTCCCTGCATATATCCCCTACCTGAGCTGCCTCGAAAGTAGGGAGGAACATTTGGCAGGATGTGGGTGCATGTATGAGTATGTGATATTGCCCCGGTTGGCTTAGGATCAGTTTGAGTCATCTCAGAAAGGAACCTCAACTGAGAAAATGGCTCTGTTGGATGGACCTACAGGTATGTTTGTGAAGCATTTTCTTGATTAATGATTGATGTGGGAAGATTTAGCCATTGTGGGCAGTGCCATCTTTGGGCACCAGAAGTGATTCTGGAGTTATAAGACAAGAGGTTCAATGTGAGACTGAGGAATAAGTAGCAATTCTCTGTGGTCTCTGTTTCAGTTCCTGTCTCCAGAAAGCCCCGAGTCTGCTCTGGCTTCCCTCAGTGTGGACTCTGACCTGAGCATTAACTGTAATATACTCTACCCTCCCATGTTCCTTCAGGCCACTGTGTTTACCTCAGCAATGGAAAGCAAATTAAGACAGGTATATGATAGGGGTGAGGCGCTGGCATGGTGTGTGGGTGCATGTGCATGGTTTGGGTGTGTGATGCATGTATACTCTGGTGTACTGTGTGTGGGATGGTTTCTATGTTAGGGCTGTAGTCAGGCTACCCACAAAGATCAAACGCTGCTGGGGAGCTTAATTTAAGATCTCTAATTAGGAAAGCCTCTCATGAATCAAGTAGTGGGAATCCCTAAAGCCAGGTAGGGGCCTCTATTTTAATTGCCAAATCTGGCCATAGCTACTTGCAGATTTTTTCCTCTTTTCTTTCGCTCTCCAGCACAACACAGTTTTGAGGACTGATGCTTGGACCTCAACACTCTACCACTGAGCTACACCCTCAATCTGTGTTGCCAGACTTAGAGGCAAGCACCATTATTCACTGAACCATTTTGTGACACCCACACACACACACCGTATTCAGACTAGAACCATGCAAAGCAACTACAAGAATTAGGCTGTTACCCCGAATCCTCCCTTGTTGGTTGCTATGGCAAACTGTGACTGATAGCAATGGTCTTGCATCTACCAGCCAGAGCTTAAGATCTGGTACTGCAAAGAACTCCCAATCCCAAACACTCACCAGCTGTGCATGCTGTTCTTAGCTCCTTCGTGAGGAAACTAAAGCCCAGAAAACCTAATCAAAGTGCCCAAAGTCCCCCAACTAAGGCAGGAATCTGGAGGTCTCTCCCATGACTCTAACCCTTCTGTCTTTAGCTCTAGATGTCTCTAGAAGAATAAGGGCAATGTCAGGGGGCAGCTAGACCACTTAGGGGCCTCATCTATTTATATCTGTCATCCATGTACCCCACACGGACACTGGGGCAGTCATTCAGAGCTGGTGGGATATCCACCTGCTCCTCTCTCTCCTTTTTTTTTTTTTTAAAAATATTTATTTATTTGTATGTACAGTCATGTTTTGCCCTGAAGCTAGAGTTACAGACAGTTGTAGGCCATGTGGGTGCTGGGAATCAAACCCGGGTCCTCTGGAACAGCACTCAGTGCTCTTAACCACTGAGCCATCTCTCCAGCCCCAGCTCCTCCCTCTCCTAACCAACCTTGTTACAGCCCCTCAGAGCCCACCCAACTCTGGGGGACCGACTCACTGATGATGTCCAGGACGCTGTGCTCTGAGAAGGTGTACTGGTTGTAGCCGCCCAAATCCCCTCGGAAATAGTATTTGCCCCCCAGCTCAGGGCTGAGTGTGCTCAGAAGTAAGGTGCAGTTACGTAGGCCCAGGTCTCCCAACAGGCGGCTGCGGCCCTGGAAGCTCTCATGGACCACTTGTGTGCGGGATTTGAAGACCACCGGTGGGTAGTTCTTGGGGTAGGGACTATTGAAGTACCAGACGCCATGTACCACAGCCGGTCGGAGCTCATCAGGGAAGTCAAAGCGACATGGAATAGAGACACACGTGCCCTCAAAGGCTGAGATGGATGAGGGCATCCAAGCACCCCAGTGACCTCCTCGAGAAGCTATAGATGGGCAGAAACAAAGAAGCTAAGAGACAGGGCCCACCACATTATCACCAACAGTTTCCAACATGGGCCACTGGGCTGGGACATGTCTCTCCAGTCATTACCTGAAATCATTATCCAAAACAGAGGCAGCGTGGTGAGGAATATCATCTTGTCCAGCAAGTGAGCAAGCTAGGGCTGGAGAGAAATAAGAGTAAGTTGTTGTTGTTGTTTTTCTGAGACAGTGTCACTCCTGGAACTCACTCTGTAGACCAGGCTGGTCTTGAACTCACAGAGATCTGCCTGCCTCTGTCTCCTGAGATTAAAGGCATGCACCATCTCCAGCTAGGAGTGAGTTTGTAAAAGGCCATAGGAGGGGGACCCTGGGCCAGGTTATCTGTTGTTGCCTTTTATAAATGCCAGACCTCAGTGTCTCATTATGCAATGATCGATCTCCACTTTCTGCTACTCAGAGTTGGGTGACACAGCTCCCAGGCTCGAAACCAGTCACTGGGGAAGAAAAACAAGCTGCCCAAAGTTACCCAGCTTAAGCAAGGACCCAGACACCTCATTCCAGACCCCAATTATCCCCTGCTTTTAGCCCCAGATGTCTGTTCTTCAGTGGGCAGCCAGATTATTTAGGGCTCTGTTTGCCCCACATCTGTTATGTCCATGGCTCTAGTGGGCACTGGGGTTACAACTCTGGTGTCTTTGAGGCAGGTGCAATTATTACATTGCTCAAGGTCACATTGCAGCTGGTCTGCAGATTTAGCAGCCGAACTGTGTTGTCCCTGGGGGGTAGTGGCCAGTTAATAATGATCCTCTCAGAGATTGCTAGGCAAAGACCGAACCAACACTCCTCCCACAGTAAGAAGTGAGTTATCCGGCTGAAGAAAACATTGGTATTTTACCCATTACCTCAGTCTCCCTGAGTTGGGAATATCTCTTGATTCCACTTGAAATGGCCAGTAAAACCTAGAAGACAAGTCAGACAAGAGTTAGGATGTGAAAGGCTGAGCGCTCACCACCCTGCCCTTTAGTGTGTACTATGGTCTGTGTTTCTATTGTAAGAACATCCATATGGTCTCTGGTACCCATGGATACCTAGGATGTTCCCACACAGTCTCAAAGATACTGTACCACAACAACACCCCCCACAAAAAGTTGAGGTGTGGGAGAACTGTGGGGAAGGAAGGGAGCGGCCAGTGTGGGGTGAAGGAGCAGATGAGGCCTGGGGGTGGCAGGCAGGGACCCAGTCCCATCAATGACTGGGTTTCACAACATCAGCATTCCCAGCATGCCGTGTGAATTCCTGCCGCCCTCTGCCACCCGCAGCAGGCCCTGGGTGTCCCCACCCTCACCAGAGGCCAGTGGCCAATACAAAAGAGCCCTGTTCCCTTGGGGGTGTGGGTGCCCCATCCTAGGGACCTCCTGGGGGTAGGTGAGGCATGAGTGAGAGCTTGGTCCGGGCTCTTTGAGGGGCCAGGAAGAGTCAGAGGTGATGGCCCCTTGGCCCCCGCTGCTCTGTGGGTCGCTTGGGACTGGAGCCAGGATTTTGAAGTGGATCCCCCCCACACACACCCGGCCTTGATTGTCCTCTTCCCACAGATGCAGACACATGCCCAGAAACATGGAAACCCTAGTAGGAAATGTGACAGCCAGCAAGAACAGACTCACACAATGGAGATTCGGAGATTCCTGAGGACACAACCCTACCCTGAGACCCCTGTTTCTACAGAGAAGCGTCTGTGCACAGGCGGTGCAGAAACCACCTGGCTGCTCTCTGTCTTCGACAGGCACGCCTGGGCAGTCATGGCTCTGCTGTCATGCATACAAGTCACAAGGACCTGCACACATTGAGATGTGGCTGTCGGAGCTCTGTACCCAGACAGATCTATGGGCACAAAGCAGCTGTGGCTGGAAGGACCTGGACATAACCCAGAGGTGAGAACCAACCAATTCAACTTAAGCAGATGGGTGATATAGGCATACACACTATGCATTCTCTACTGGTGGGATGGGGGCCCGAGCAGTCTTTGCTGGGAGGCTGATTTGAAGCTTTCTAAAGAACCACAATGCTAGCATCTATCTGTAAAAGCAAACAGATCTCACATCTAATTTCCATTAGAGAAGCCTGGCATCACGTCATCATACCTGTCATCCCGGAACATAGGAAAGGAGGCAGGAGGATCAGAGTTCGAAACCAGCCTGGGCTACTTGAGCAAGCTGGAGGTTAGTCTGCGATACAAGGGACCCTATTTCAGCAAACAAAAACAAATCCAGGGGAGAAGTGAAGAGAGTGGGGGGGAAATATCTTTAGAGAAGTACAATAACAAAAGAATTAAGGACCACTAATACAGACAGCTACATGGTGGGGGGTTGGACAGACACTCACCCTCTCACCTCCACCCTGTACCCAGGTATCCACAGCCTGCTGGCCTCCCCCTCCTACACACGGTGGCTTCAGTACCTGATGGCTCTGCCCTTCTCCTCCAGCCCAGATCACAGTCCCATCTCCCAATTTTGGGAACCCCAGGGGAGCTGACACCTCCATCATGAGGTGTGTCCGTGACTGAGGTCCCCTTGTCTCTTCTTCCCAAAGCCTGATCACTGTCTCTACCCCACCACGGTCTGTCTCTACTAAGATCCCAGTTTGTTCCAAAGAGAAACCCAGCCCTGTTGAAAATGAGTGACCCTCTAGCTCACAGTGACATCCTGGCTTTTTGGCATACCTGGCCTTGTACATGCCACACTACCAGTGCTCCCGACCCCCCGGGGACGGTTTGCCCCTCCTTCACCTCAGCCCTCTCTGCCTCAGTACTCACTTGGATGGTCTGCCTTCTGCACCCTCTGCTCCGATGGCCCGGCTCACAGTCCCTTGGCTTCCCAGGGTCTAGGCCCCCACTTGCCAACCCCTCCTCTCCCCCCGGGTGCCAGGGGCCGCCTGCCTCCAGGGCCCAGCTCCTCCCTGCCCTCGGGGGAGGGGGCACAAAGGGGCCCTTGTCACCACAAAGCTAGGACTGGGCAGCCTGACGCTTGGGTCCTACCAGTTCCTTCCTAGAGAAGATGGGGGTCTGCCTCCCTTGCTCCCTGCCCGAATTAATACACACTCTAATTTTGGGGTTGGGGAGGTAGGAGTGGCCCTCAAGTTCCTGAAAGTTCCCTGCTGAAAGGTGGAGGAACCTCTTGTCTTAGAGGGATTGGTAGCAACATTAAGTGTAATCTTGGTCCCTAGAGGCCAGTATGGACTGGTTGCCAGGAGGAGGAGACGGGAGGGGAGGAGACACACCCTTTCCTCCTTTGTCACCTCCAGAGTCACCTCCATGGGGTGCCGCCCCTCCTGGTCTGTTTGCTTATTAACGCATCTTGTCCTCTGAAATGACCTCAGCCTCTGTCTCCTGGTGAGACCTCCACCTTCCCCGGTGAGGACAAGGGCTGTCTGTGTGATTCTGAGTCTCCATTGGTTAAACAAAGGGATGGTGCTTGCATATGTTCTGCTAATGCCCTGTGATAGCATTTGGGACTGAGATACTGTTCTTATCTCTTGTTCCTGGAAAGCTGTCCCCATCCCATCCATCCTCACCCCAGCCCTGCTCCTCCAGAAACACACACGTAAGGGGGCAGGCAGCAACCCCCCTTCAAAGTTACAGTCATTGACTTATTTTAGATTTACGTTACGTGCCGTTTGTCTGTCTGTGTACCCCTTGCACGCCTGATGCCCATGGCGGTCAGGTGAGGCATCAGATCCCCTGGATGGTTGTGAGCCATCATGTGGGTTGCAGGTCCTCCGGAAGAGTAACAAGTGCTCTTACCCACCAAATCGTTTCTTCAGCTCCTACTGTTTATTTATTTGTGTATTTATTTTCAGTGCACGTGTGCGGTGTGAGGTCAACCTGTAGGTTTCCGGACTTTCATCATGCAGGTCGCAGGGATCAAATTAAGCTCATCAAGCTTGGCCACTAAGCTATCTTGCTGGCCCACTCCCTTTTTAATAAAATATTTTTGAGGTTGTCTTGATATATAGTGTAGGCTGACCTCCAGCTCACTATGTAGCTCAGGCTAGCCTTGAATACAACATGCCTAAGTCTCCAGAGTACAGTATTATAGGTGTGTGCCACCGCATCTGGCCCTTGACTTTCCATTTAAACACTCTTCTTTCTTTCCATAGAATTGACATGAGGGGCTGGAGAGATGGCTCAGTGGTTAAGAGCACCCTCTGCTCTTCCAGAGGACCCGGGTTCAATTCCCAGCACCCA
>PVIH01007518.1:41588-99756 GCA_004025045.1 Sigmodon hispidus
AAAAAAAAAAAAAAAAAAAAAAAAAAAAAAAAAAAAAAAAAAAAAAAAAAAAAAAAAAAAAAAAAAAAAAAAAAAAAAAAAAAAAAAAAAAAAAAAAAAAAAAAAAAAAAAAAAAAAAAAAAAAAACTGACATGAATGCACCCGGCTACCTTGCCCTTTGGGATTCTCTCTGGTCCCTGCCTTCTGATCTAGCCTGAATCTCTGAGAGAACGAAGCTGGTCTGGGTATTTGGGGTCTTGAAAACAAGACATTTGGTCTTAGTCAAAAGGCCTGGGTGAGGGACTCTGTCCTATCTCAACTGGATATGCCAGACCGTATTGACTCACCATGGGATTCTTTGCCTTCTCTGGGGCGGGGGGGAGGCTGGGGGAAGGCTGGGAGAGGGAGCAACAGGAGATATGGGGGAAAAATGAAAAGGAACAAAATAAAAATATATAGAATTAGATTAAAAATATAGGGCTGGAGAGATGGCTCAGAGGTTAAGAGCACTGACTGTTCTTCCAGAAGACCTGAGTTCAATTCCCGCACCCACATGGTGGCTCACAACCATCTATGATGACATCTGGTGTCCTCTTCTGTATACTGTATACATAATAAATAAATCTTTTTTAAAAAAAAAGATTAAAAATATATTGCTACTGAATTTAACTGGTACTAAATTTTGAAAGGAATAGGATAAATATGAATCAAAACAAAAGCAAGGCTTTTGTGTACATAGGGCCATGATGGCTCTCTGAGCTGGGTGAGAACCTTCTAGGTGTGGTGCCCATAATAGTCCTGAATCAGGCTTGAGCTTTGCAAGGTGAGCAGAGCAGGGGACAGTGGGGAGGGAGAGTCTGAGGGCAGGGGAATCCCTTAGACTAGGGAGCAGATCAGGAGTTGGAGAGATCAGGGTTGAGGGGAGTGCCACCCCCCACCTCAGGCTTCATGATGTCAGACTCTGCTCGTGCCTTTCCCAGCCTCAGACAATGGTCCATTGAAAGTGGGGTGGGGTTTGAAAGCCTAGGTTCCGGAGAAGAGAGGGCCCTGGTGCCTGGACTTTGGGGGTAGCTATGAAGAATCTGGGATGTCCTGTGCTGCAGATGTCTAGCCACACCAGTGTCACTGAGCTGGTGTTCCTGTCAGCTCCAGACATGAACTGGAGACAGTCCCTAGAGAGGAAAAAATGGGCAGGTGAGTCCCACTGACAGAGAGTCTGTTGTTCATGCAGGGGACTGACAGGGACCACCCATAAGGGGGGCAGATGGAAGAAGGGTCAGAGAGGGGCTTTATAAGGGGGCTACCTGTCACCCAGATCAACCAATGCCCTCAAGAAAGCAGATTTTCAGTCTGCAAGGACTGGGGACTAGGAACAAATTTCCAAACTAGAATGTAGTCTGTCACATCCTTCTGGCTTTGATTTAAAGTCGCCAGCAGGGTTACTTCCTGTTGATCTGCCCCAGACCCCCAGCCCTCACTCAGCCTTTCCACCACTCAGCCATGGACTTGGAGATTTCTACCTGGATCTGTCATTGTTCAGATTTCCCTTTTGCCAAGACATCAATCGTATTGGGTTAGGGCCCACCATTATGATTTCATCTTAACTGCTACCCTCAGTAAAGACCTACCACCAAAGCCAGCAGTGGTGACGCACATCTGTAATTCAAGCACTTGGAAGGTGGAGGCTGGTGGATCAGTTCAAGGTCATCCTCAGCTGCATTAGACCCTCCCTCTCTCAAAACAGACCTCATCTTCAACTAAGCTGACATTCTGAAGACCGAGGTTTAAAACATAAGTATATAAATGGGGGCGGACATAGAAATTTTGTATAGTGTAATGAATTCTGCTCTTTAGAACAGTTTTTTTTTGGGGGGGGGTTTGCTTCTTTTTTTATTTTTTATTTTATTATTATGAACAAAGAAGTCACACTTTCTATCCTTGTATCTTTAGAGTAGTTTTATCCAAAATAGCATGCAAACTAGAGAAAATGTCTCCAGACATGTACTTCATTCCTTAATGCTATCTTGGGCTGGGACTTAGGGCTTGGCCATTCCAGAGTCTCTGGTGTTTGAGCCCCAGCACCACAGAACCTGGGCACACAGTCATAGATCTATAATTCCAGCACTCAGAAGGCAGAGGAAGAAGGATCAGAAGTTCAAGATGGTCCTCACCTACATAACCTGAGTATAACCTGAGACCAGCCTTGGCTACCAGAGACCATCTTAAAAAGGAGGCAAAGGACGGGGAGATTAAGATGGGAAATGAAGCCAGGCAGTGGTGGTGGACGTTTAATTCCAGCATTTAGGAAGAAGAAGCAAGTGATCTCTGAGTTAAAGGCCAGCCTGGTCTGCACAGTGACTTTTTCTGAAAACCCAAAATTTCTAGGTCTGTCCTGACTGTTGAATAGGAAATTCCAGGGATGGGGCTCAGCAGAGTGCATTTGAATAGGCTTGCATAAGATCCGTTCTCATGCACACTGAGGTTTTGTTGTTGTTGATTTTCTGTGTAGCCCTGGCAGTCCTGGAACTCTATGTAGATGAGGCTGGCCTTGAATTTACAAAGATCAGCCTGCCCTGCTGAGATTAAAATGAGTGCTGAGATTAAAGGCGTGTGCCACCACACCAGGCTCACAAACTGAAGTTGTAATCTCTTTGCCTCACTTGTCACAGCTGTGGGACCTTCTGGAGAAATGTATCAAAAAACGGAGGAGGATACTCAGAGCTATTCAGTGTCTGTAATTAGCACTGCTACATGTTGGTTACTTTGTGCCAATGTAGCAAAAATACTCCTGGAAACACCTCAAAGGAAGAAGAATGTGTTTCAGTTTATGGTTTCAGAGGTTCCTGTGAGTGGTCAAATGCCTCTATCAGCCACGGTGGGCCTCAGGCACAATATCATGGCAGGAATGGACACGTGTTTCCTGCGTGGAGCCAGAAAGCAGAAAGAGAAACAGATGATCTCCAGGAACTCCAAAGGCACACCTCCACTGATCTGTATTTTTTTATTTTGTTTATTGACAGTGAAAAAGATGACTTACTGTACAAGAGTTATGCTTGACCACAGCGAGAACAGAACTAGTCCAGAATGCCACAGTGCAGGGCCGAAGACTAGCAGGACTGTTTTGGTTGTAAGGAAGATAGTTTCTTAGGTGGTCTTAGCGAACACATGGAAATGTCCACATCCACTGAGACTTATTACTGACAGCAGCATACCTGCCAACAACTTGTACCAGTGCCCCAGCTTTCAGAATCTCAGCCTTCAGCATCCCAGCATACAGCATCTCAGTGTACAGCATCCCAGCCTTCAGCATCCCAGCCTTCAGCATCCCAGCCTTCAGCATCTCAGCCTTCAGCATCTCAGCCTACAGCATCCCAGCCTTCAGCATCCCAGCATACAGCATCCCAGCCTTCAGCATCCCAGCCTTCAGCATCTCAGCCTTCAGCATCTCAGAGTACAGCATCCCAGCCTTCAGCATCCCAGCATACAGCATCCCAGCCTTCAGCATCTCAGCCTTCAGCATCTCAGCCTACAGCATCCCAGCCTTCAGCATCCCAGCCTTCAGCATCCCAGCATACAGCATCCCAGCCTTTAGCATCTCAGCCTTCAGCATCTCAGCTTTCAGCATCTCAGCCTTCAGCATCCTAGCCTACAGCATCCCAGCCTACAGCATCTCAGCCTTCAGCATCCCAGCCTTTAGCATCCCAGCCTACAGCATCCTAGCCTTCAGCATCTCAGCCTACAGCATCACAGCCTTCAGCACCTCAGCCTATAGATCCCAGCCTACAGCATCCCAGCCTTCAGCACCTCAGCCTACAGCACCTCAGCCTACAGCATCCCTCACTTCTGCTCCTCTAGCCTTCTTGGGTACACAAGCTAATTTTCTTGGACTTCCATTTCATCTTTCTTCTCTTTTGCTCCAGCCTCTGCTTTCTCTTTTTCCTCCATTTTGTTCTTTCGGTGCAAGAGTTTCAAAGATGGCGACTCTAAGTCTGAGGCTTCTTTTTGATTTTTAAGATTTACTTTTGTCATTTTAAAATAAAATCAGTGCACATGCAGGTGGACGTGCATGTGAGTGCAGGTACCTTCAGAGGCCAGAAGAGGGTGTCAGATCTCCTGGCACTGTAGTTAGAGGTGGCTGTGAGTGACTTGACCTGGATGCTGAAAGGCAAACACTGGACCCCTGAAAGAGCAATACTTACTCTTAACCGCCCTATCATTTTTTCCAGTCCTATAGTCTGGTAGCAAGTTCCAGGACAGCTGGGGTTACAATGAGACTCTGTTTTCAAAACAAAACAAAATAGGAGGTGAGAGAGACCTCACCTCTGCCCTGTTAATATCGACTTTAAACATTTAGGGAGCATCTGACAGTTTCCAGAAACAATTTCTCACTCCTCTTGACTGAATTCAACAGGCAAAAGTGCCAGGCTCCTTCGTCTCCATGCAGGAAACCCCTAATTAACCTCTTGTCCTTGTCCACTACAGTTGAATCTTAAGAGAAATGACCTTTCAGCAGGAATCTAGGCAATATGGCTTCTATGGAGCCCTGGACCACCTTCATTCTGAGACACTCAAGTCATACCCATGTGGTGAGTGATGGATGGGAGAGGGACTTCTGAAGATTGTGCAGGGGGCAGGCCAAGGGGTGGAGCTCTTCATGAGCTCAGACATTTTCCAGAATGAGCCCTGTGCTTTGCTGTGTGTGTCTTAGTCATATAATCAGGGGCTATGACGTCATTGCAGGGAGGGGGAGGGTTGTTGCTTTCTGCTGTACTGAGTAAGCTCCTTGTCCTGGACTCAGCCCTACCAGAGGTTGTGATCAGCAGCACCTCTGGTTTTGCAGTGTCTCATCAAGACTGCACTTGTTACATTAAACAAACTAAAGCCAAGAGAAGCCGGGGTGGCAGCAATTGCAAGGTTGTAAAAATGTAGGATGTGTGGGGGCGGTGTCCTTGGTCTTTTCCCCTTACAATTTCTCATGGTTCACGGTGTGGTGGATGAGGTGGGTGCTGGCCTCTAGTTTAATTAGGTTCATCTTCTAGTCACTTTTTTTTTCTTTTTAAATTCTACTTGAGCTGAGGCAGGAGGTGCAGCAAGTTTAGAAGCCAGCCTGAGCTACATAGTGAGTTCTAGTGTAGCCTGAGCTACATACAGGGATAGAGATATATGCAAAGTTGGTACCGTGCTTGACTAGAATGCACAAGGCCCTGGGTTTGATTCTCAGCTCTGCATGATGGCATGTGCTTATAAAGCCAGAACTCAGGCGGTAAAAGGTGGGGGCATCAGAAGTTCAAGGTCATCCTTGGCTACTTGGTGCAAAGGCAGGCTAGATTACATAAAACCCTGTCTAAAAAATAAAGGGAAGTCTCTCGAGCTCAGGGTATAACTTAGTGGTATCAGTATTTGGCTGTTCTGTGAGGCCCGTGTTTGATTATCCAGTACTGGGGGAAAAGACGGGGTAATTGATGAAAAGGACAGATCTTTGTCATTGCTACTGGTTTGGACTGCCATCTCCGGCTTAGGTGCCAACATTTAAAGTACTAGTGTATCTCATAAGAATGCTTTCCAGACTCTTGACAAAGACAGATATCCTTCTCAGCATGGCCTGCCTCTGACATGGTGGCAGGCTCCCAGGGATCCATGTATTTAAGCTATTATTTCTCTTCCAGTATTCAACAGAGGCCAAAAGATTAACGCTTTTTCTCTTCATCAAGGCTGCTGTAATCAGACAAGCTGGGACAACAGTGAATGACATCTCAGGTCTCTGTCCCGATTAAAAGGAGCAATCGGGCTAGAGAGTCTCAGTGGGTAACGTATTCGCCATCCAGTCATGAGAGCCTGGAGTCACAAGCACCCACATTTAAGCTGATGTGACAGCTTGATGTGGGGTGGGGTGGAGGGGGGGGACAGGACACAGACACAGACAGAGACTAACTGGCCAGACAGGTTAGGGGAATCTGTGAACTCTAGGCTCAGTGAAAGACTCTGTCTCAAAACCAAAACAAAACCAAAAAACCAAAATGAAATGAAACAAAAACCAAGAAAGAATAAGTAACATTAATATGGTGGCACACACCTTTGATCCCAAGACTCTCGGGAGGCAGAGGCAGGAGGATCTCTGTGAGTTTGACAGAGTACATTTTATACCAGCTGGGGCTACTCTGCCTGCTACATATGTTCATAGGCACACAAACACACACACATACACACACACACACACACACATTTTTAAGGTTTTTTGTTTGTTTTCTGATTTAAAAAAATCTTTTAAAAAAGAAGAAACAAGACTGAGGATAGGCAAGCAAGTCTATTCAGCTTTCTTCCCATGTTTCTACATAATCTCCAGATCTTCTGAGGTGGGGGATAAATGGAAGAACAGACAAGTGGTTTCACCCAGGTTTCCAGAGCCTCAATGCACTTAGATCTGCATATTGTATTGAGTGAATGCATCACTCACAACAAGTCCATAAGCCTTTGTTAAGGAATAAAAATAACAAGTGCTGTGGGACCATCCTTCTATACGCTGTGAATATGTATCAATCTCAGTGGTTAATAATAAAGCTGTTTGGTCTATAACAAGACAGGATAAAGTTGGATGGGACAATCAGTCTGAGACTGGAATGAAGAAGAATGGAATCAGGAGACTCCAATGAGCCCCCCAAGAAGCAAGATGCTACAGAGCTGGTAAAGCCATGGGCCACGTAGCAATACACAGATTAGTAGAGATGGGTTAATTTAAATGTAAGAGCTGGTTAGTAAGAAGCCTGGGCTACTGGATGAACATTTTGTAATTAATATATAAGCCTCTGTACATTTATTTGAGACTAGAACAAAAAAAAGCGCCATTTACAAATAGATACCATAGTTTGTAAGTAAAATTGTCACTTTTATTTCAAGGTCATAAATAAGGAGGGGCTTGAGGGGAGACGGTGAGTGTTGAGATGGAGTACACCATTCTATGTTTTGCAACAGAAGCCACAAGTTAAGCTTCGACAGCATTTACAACAGTACATGCAGATTGGGAAGTTGGAATCTCGCTTCTTTCGCTTTGGGATCAGAAACTGTGGAAAAGAAAGGAAAGTGAGCTGCTTTGCACGGACATGGGGAAGGCTGGGGATCAGGGAGGAACTCTCAATTGCTCTTACCGACATCATGTCATCCTTGGCTTCTGCCCTGTGCCAAGGCTGTAGTGCTTCAGGCTGTCTCACCTGTGAAAGCAGAAAGGATACTTGAGTACTGTGGGGTCTCCGCACAGCTTTCTGACCTGTCTCTGCCAACTTGTTCCTTCCCCAGGGGCTTAGGGAACTGTGTTTAAATGAAATTCCTAGAGGAGACCTCACTGCCCCATTTTCCCCATCATTCCTTAAGATGTTGTACTTTGTAAAAACACCCTCCCTTCTTGGTTACTGTACTCTCCTTGTGGACACTACCCTCCCGATAGGTCTCCTGCATCTTACCCCTTATAATCAGGTCACCATATAGCACAGTAACTTTATCATCATCATCAGTTGGATTGTGTTTTTTTCCCTTTCTCAGCAATCCAAGGACTAATCATCATCTACACAGCTGTCTACAAAGCTTGGTACAGTCAGAACTATCACGGCCTTCTCCTTACTTCCAACACTGACTGAACTTCTCAGACCCAAGGGTTCTGTGATTGCCTTTCTCTTGAGGGCCCACTCTGTTGTCTCAGCTCTGAGGCACAAATCGAGTATCTTTGTTGTCATGGCCCAGGTAGCATTGAACTTGCTATACAGCCACTGTGAACTCCTGATCCCCCCGACACACACACCTTCATCTTCTGAGTGCCCACACCAAGCCTGGCTCTGCAGAACTTTTTTTTCTTACAGATTTATTTTGTGTTTGATGTTTTGCCTACATATATGCATGTGCACCACACGCATGCCTAGTGCTCATGTAGGTCAGAAGGCATCATTAGATGCCCTGGAACTAGATTTAAGGATGGTTGTGAGTCACCATGTAGGTACCAGGAACCATCAAGTGCTCTAACTGCTGAGCCATCTCTCCAGTCCCTTTCGTATCATTTCTTTTTTAAGATTTATTATGTATACAGTATACAGAAGAGGGTACCAGATCTTATTATAGATGGCTGTGAACCATGGTTGCTGGGAATTGAACTCAGGTCCTCTGGAAGAACAGTCAGTGCTCTTAACCTCTGAGCCATCTCTCCAGCCTCTCGTATCACTTTCTTATACAATACTTTTGCTTGGCTTTCTGCCTCTCGGTCCCACCTCTGGCCCTTCTTCACGATAGTCATTCTGCCCTCATCCACAATAAGTGTTTTCTAAACAGTCATTTAAGGAACACCCTTGACTGGGATGGGACAGCCAGAGGAACATTTTGTCTGGTTTCCAGCATGTTCCTCATGCTCACTTTCCACAACACCTTGTATAGAAGAGGGCACCTCAACTCTTTCACTCAGGACCACCCTTGTCCCTTCAATAGCTGCCCTCCTGGGAACGGCTCTCCCATTACAGCAAGCCTGGGGTGCTCACCAGCTGCTGGAGAATGGCGCTGCTGGTCAGGCTGGCGATGAGGAGAATCAGGAAGCAGGTAGCCTGGATCTGAGTGCTCCGTGACATTGTGCCTTCTGTCCTTCTTTGCAGTCCAAGGACTTGTCTGGTGTCTAGGACCCAGTCCCAGTCCTTTATATGGGACCTGTTGGAGGAGGGGAGACCTGAGCCCCCCTCCCCTTTGCCCTGACCCATTTCCAAGAAGATAGTGGCGCCGAACAGGCGGGAGAGATAAGCGGGAATAGGGTGACAGGGGACAGGGTTGTGTCACCCTCAGCCAGCAGAGGTGCATCCAGGGGGCGGGGCAGCTAGGGCCATGGACACCAGCCGCCAGCCAGCCACCTGTGATGTGATCTCAGAGTGCCCCCCTTTTCCCCTAGACATTGCCCTTCACCCTTATCAGTGTCTTCAGTATGGCTGTCACTCACTGGGCTCCTCAGGACCCAGTAATGGGGTACACATGTGCAGAGCATGTCCAAGCATGAGTCAGGAACAGTGGTCAAGGGATTGGACAGACAGATGTGTAAGCATAGGCTACCGCATGGTATCTAATGTCCAGATGATAGATGTAGCTGTCATGTTGAAGTCATCTTTTGCTTATGGTGGTGGCAGCCATTATTCATAATCAGAGCCAACACATTTCACAGCCCAGCATAAATGCTAGTTCATTCCTTCACATGCCAGTGTACATACTGATTCAGTGTCTTTCACACTAGTATGAATTCACTTTTATGTTAACAGTGCATGCTACTTGGCCTCTGAGTGGTTTCCTGCTTCCTCCTGGGTTCTATTTATTAGTATTTAGGCTTAAAGTTGCCTTCTGCTCACTGACCTCAAGGGTCTGGTCTGATCTATTCATCAACTTCCATCTCTAAGTACAGGGGATGCAGTAGCATGGTGGACTTGGCTTAGCAGAGCAGACTATGCCCACCACACAACAAGTGGAATTATGCCAAAACCTTTTCAATTGCCACGATGGGAAACTGGTACACAGCACACACCAGAGCTTTTGTCGTTGTCCTTGGGGGCACTACTGAAGCCTATGTGGTGTCCTTATTCCTATCTATGACCTGATCCCTTGTTGTGCACGGCCTGAGACATTAAACTTTGACTCCAGAGACAGGCTAGTGGACACCATGCCTGGCTCACACAGAGACCAGCCGGAGTGAATCCTGTGTAGTGTAGAGCCCGAGAATGCTACCATTCTACTGCTGCTACTCACTGGAGCCCCTCATTGGCTTTCCACGTTCTCTTGCAGAGTGCATTAGGGAGTGGGAAGGCCAGACAGGATTCTCAGAACCCAGAAGCCATCAGTTGGACTTAGGTTGTGGCAAGGTCTTTTGAGCAGCAAGGTAGAAGGGACCGGCAGTTGTAGATCCTGGAGGGGGTGAGCCAGTCTCTGGGGGAAATGATGGTTTCTCCTAGCCCTGCCAAGCATCCCTGTGGCTGCTCAGGACAGGTTTCATCATCAGCTAAGGGCAGGGGTCACAGCACAGGCGCCAGAGCAGCGGTGCGAGGCGACAGACTGCCGGGCCAAACTTGGCTTTCTGGCCATCTGCCCTCACTTGGGGGTGGGGGGCTCAAGGCCAGGCCCCATCATTGGCCAGTACAGAGGGGAGGGCTTCAACCCCAGAGCTCGGGGATGCTCACTGGCCCTGTTTTCAAGATCTGCCCTGGAAGACTCCAGCCTCCCCTCCAACACCAGGGGGCATGGCCTTGACCGCAACTCCCACAGCCCTAATCTGCACCCCAGGACTTCAGTGGAGAAATACAATCTTCTTAATTCTCCCAGGCACAGTACAGGTGAAACTCAGACCCCAGGGAGGCTCTAGGAACCCCCCCTGTCCCCATGCCCAACACGGACTGACACACAGACAGAGAAGGCGGGGCCACACTGGCCAGTTTATTGCAGTTAAATACCTCTCTCTCTATTTTTTTGTCCATTTTTCCATAAAGAAAATTAAAACGCACACACACGCACGCACGCGCATACACACACACACACACACACCCACACACCCAGAGGGAGCAGGGATCCAGAAACAAGAGGGATGGGGGACATGGCCTCCCTGCACAGGTCCAGGCCCCAGGGAAGGCGCCCCCAAAGCTCCCTCCTTCCCATGAGCACCCTGTCTCAATACCTCTAGAGACCAAGGAGGCAGCGGGCGGGCAGCGGGGCCTCTGTCCTCCTCCCTCGCTCCTTCTGGTGAGCCCACTAAAGGTACTGGGCTGCTGAGGACTGAAGGGAGGCTGATGGACAGGTGGGCAGGCGGGCATCATTTCCGCATGGAGAAGGGTTGTGGGCAATGTATCCACAGAAATGCATTATGTCTCCTTGTTTTTGTTAAAAATCTACTATAAAAAAACGCAGCTTGGGGAGAGGTATCTCCCTCTCTGTGCTAAGGGCTGGGGGAGGGGCAGCAGAGGCCGGCAGCAGCTGCAGGGTGGGCCAGTGGGCATCACTGCCGGGTGCTCTCGCCCACCATTTCCAGGTTGTGCTGCTGCAGCTGGGCTCGAAGCAGGGCATTCTCATTCTTCAGCTCCTCGATCTGCAGGCAGCACAGAGGACACAAGAGCCGGGGGTTAGGCTCCTGGCAGCCTGGGTTCCCCAGTGGGTTCCAGGTCTACACCCACCTGCTGCCTCAGGAGCTCATTGTCCATCTGCAGCCGCTCGGCCTCCTTGAAGGTCTCCTGCATTCGCTGGTTGGTCTGGCGTAGCTCCCGGATGTAGTCACAGGCCTTGGACAGGATGCCCCCTTTACTCTGGAGTAGGGGGCAGGCAGGAGTCAGAACCTGGTGTTGCTGTGCCTGGTGTCAACCAGGCTTCCTGGAAGGGATGGGAACTGGGGACACTCACGGCTCCTGTCTTGCTGTTGTCCGCATGACAATCTGGAATGATTTTTGAAAGCTGGACAATCCAGTTGTTGATCTTGTCCCTCCGTCTCCGCTCCACTGTAGGACACAGTGATAGTCATGGCTTCAAGGACAGGCTCATGGAAACCAGTACAGTGTAGCATGTCTAGTCATGGCGCTCGAAGCCACGACTAGAAGAAGACCTCACAGGATCCCAGGCTGCTACCTCCCCATGAGCCACACTGCTTCCCGAGAAACCCAACCGAGTCTCAATCCTCAAGTGGCACAGAAACCCACACTGACAGGCACAGGCTTGTTTCACTGCCCGTCTAGCACGCTCATCACACTGGAGCTCACATGTAAGAACTACTGTGTCAGGACTGGAGAGATGGCTCACAGGTTAAGAGCACTGACTGCTTTTCCAGAGGACCTGAGTTCAGTTCCCCGCAACGACATGGTGGCTCATAACCATTTATGATAACATCTGGTACTCTGTTTTGTACACTGTATGCATAATAATATATATATATATATATTTTAAGAACTACCGTGTCATACCACACTTCAGCCAGCTGAAGATGCAGCTCTGGGCATTTGTACTCTTTGAGGGGCAGAATCCCATTATGCAGGACCCAGCAACCCCACAGCCCCTGCCACCCTGCATGTCATTCTGTGTCCCCTGTGACCCTGGATCCTATCATTTTGCTTTTCTCGCCCTTTTTGTCCCCTCTGGGGACAGTCTCATGTAGGTCAGCTGGCCTCAAGCTGTGTAGCCCAGGCTGACTTGAAACTACTAACCCTCTTGCCCCTACTCCCTGAGCGGCCAGCATGGCTGCTTATGTTCACTGCTGAGACTGAGGCCCACTCTGTCAACCCAGCTACAGCCCAGTCCTTCTCATCTTCGACGTGAAAATCTGATCATGCTTTGCCCTGTTTAAAATTCTCCTCCAGAGCCTCGGCCTGCAGCACTCTCTAGACAGGGCTATCACCTCACCTGGGAATGTGAACCCCATACCTTGAAGGCAAAGGATGGCATGTCACAGACTGAACTCATTGTTAGCTGTACTGGGTGACAAGTGCCCCTCAGACAGGACTTAAGCCTTCCTCTGACCTGACAGGAACCACCTGACTTGGAACCAGTTTTCTGGTTCCAAGGCTTCCCAGGCCCCCAAGGCACAAAAGACCCTGCCCTCCAAGTCCCCTCACAGAACCCCCATCCTCTTGACAGGAGGGCTAGAGACATCTGTCCCAATTTGTGGAAGAAAGATGAGGCCTGAGCCTGATGAGCCGTGAAAAGGGTAAGGGGCCGTTTCCTAGTGAGGGCAGTGAGGGGTAGGGGGTGGGTTCCTTTCTCTTCAGACCTAAACTTACACCTTGCTCATGACATTCCCCTAAGGAACCACAGGGCCCAGGAACAGGTGGAGGCCATTGCCTCCACTTTGTCAGTAACTGTCAAGAGCCTCCCACTGAGGCATGAGTGACTTCATTTTCAAAGTAGACTCTCTCCCGCTCTGTCCACTCCCTCCCCACAGTAATAATTCTTTCTCTGAGCTCTTTCCAATGTCCTGCCAAGAACATGACCATGCTAAGTTGGATAAGGACTGGGATATACCTCCACTAGGATTTGGGCTACTCACTGTCACCATCAAGAACAGAATCTTCTGGGAACTTGGTGGCAGAGTGTAGCAGCAAAGGCGAGTCTAGCCAGGGCCTAACAGCACTATCCACCAGGCTCCTTGGCAGAGTGCTCCATCTCCAGGGTTCTACAGGGCTCACTTAGTACTTCCGAACCCTCCTACCGCCCACTTTGCTGGAGCCTGGGCACCAGGCATCAGCCTCATCTGAGGGGCACGCCTCCACTCATCAGGGTGAAGAGCAGATGTGTATGGCAGAGCTCCTTTGGTCTGCATTTAATTCTGTAAAATGTGTGGCTTTAAATCTGGCTGGAGTCCAGGGTGGATTCAGCTATGGCACTGTCACGACACTGTGAAGTGATGTGAATGGAGAATCCTGTGCCCACAGTAACTGTGCCCGAGAAAGGCAGGGTAGAGCAATGGAGCCCACAGTATGAGACTTTAAGAAGTATTTGGGTTTCTGACAGGGACCGCAGGCAAATGGATAGTAAAATCAATCACAGAAAAGATGACACCACTTGTAGGTGTGTGCTGTTTTTACATAAGCTGCTTATAGCTTGTGTCAGGTGGTAACAGGGTTAGCTCTGTGGCTTGGAAAAACTAACAGGACACACACAGGACCAGCAGAAGGCCATTCATCTCACAGAAGCCTTGTAGTTAAAACACAACACTTAAAATACACCTTTGATCCCAGCACTCAGGAGGCAGAGGCTGGACAGAATCCTGTGAGTTTCAGGCTAGCCTGGTCGACATAGTAAGTTCTAGAATAGTCAAAGCTACATAGAAAGGTCCTGTCTCAAAAACCAAAATAAACTTGACACCTTACAGCATAACCTGTCAGGACGGAAGGCAGACTGGAGCAAACACAGTGGAGACATTAGCTTGCCTCTCTCCAAGAAAAGCAAGAAAACACCAGGCCAGAAATCCCAAG
This sequence comes from Sigmodon hispidus, assembly GCA_004025045.1. Classification (NCBI taxonomy): domain Eukaryota; kingdom Metazoa; phylum Chordata; class Mammalia; order Rodentia; family Cricetidae; genus Sigmodon; species Sigmodon hispidus. The sequence goes on from PVIH01007518.1 coordinate 55,517, forward strand.
TCACGTCAGTCAACCTGGCCTCCCTGTGGAGGGGAACTTTCTCGGCAGCAGACACACTTCCACTGTGGGACATGAGGCACCTTCTCCAAGACAGACTGTACACAGAATCCAAGGTAAGTTCCATGCCCTCAAATAAGTGAACTACAGAGAACCGAGAAATCAAAAATGAGATCCTAAGCCCCACACATGTCTGGAAACTGGGCAACATGCTTCCTGAATAACCTGATGTCAAAGAAGAAATCATAGAAAATCTGGAAAATACTTTGATATAAATGATAATAAAAACATTTGTCCAAATGAGATGGCCAGACAGAAGTCTGCAGTCTGTTTCTTCGTTAAGATAGGTTCTTAGTATATAGTCAGGCTGGCCTCACATTCAGTTCTGTCTCAGCCTCATAGTCCTGGGTTACAGAGTTAAGACTTGGGAATCCCAGCTACTAGAGAGTATGAAGCAGAAGGCTTTCAAGTTTAAAACCAGCCTGGGCAACTTAGTGAGACTGTCTCAAAAAAGATTTAAAAAAAAAAAAAAAGCTGGGGAATCTCAGGAGAACACTTTCCTAGCACCCTCTAGGCCCTAGGCCCTACCACAGTGCCATCAAAAAAGAATTCCTTCATTTACTAAATTTACCTAAATTTACCACCACAGTAAATTAAGACCCCAAGTAGAAAGACTCTGTTACAAATAGTGAAAATCAGTTAAATAGAAAAAGCAACCCTGGACAGCATTTATCAGGTTTCATGTAAAGAGCTGCATTTCACTGCCAGAGATAGCAAATTCTGCTACCATTAACAGGTGAATGTTCGATGTCCAATCAGGGCCCTGCAGAGAAGCCAGAGGGAGAAAGGAAAACGTACAGGAAGCTCACGTTGGCAGGGTCCTGGCAGAGAGGCATACACTGAGCCTCTCGGGAGCACAGGCCACCTGTGCTGTATGAACAAGTTGGGTTAAATCTCATGGACAGTCAGACATGAGATTCTGGGCAGCAGCAATTTCAAATACTCAAGGATTAGAAACTCTACTCTGTGGTGCCACGGGGTGGGCCAAGCCCTTGGAGAGTAGGAAAAGGCAGCCATCACTTTTTGGAGAAAAAGAAGGAAGACTTAGGGTGCTGGGGGAAAGTCTTGGGGTGTGTGTGAGAGAGAGAACTAGAGCTTCTGTGTATCTCTGGCTGGTGCTTACTAGGAGATGGAAAAGGGACTCAGACCCAGGCCTTAAGGACCACCCAGAGCCAAAGCCATTTCCCAGTTCTTGAGGGCATCTGCAACCCTGGGCCTCTCCCCCGATTGTCAGTTAGTCAGAACTTCCAAGGCTCAGCCTGGAGAGCCTGTTAAGGTTGTAGTAGGACTGGGTGGGGTGGCAGAAACCAAGAGGACATTAGAAGAGAGAACAGGAAACAGAGGGGCATTCTAACACCGAATTCAGGGGTGGCAGAGGTGGGGCTAACAGGCAGGGGCAGATGCTTGGAGCTCAGACAGAAAAGGAAGCCAGCAGATTTGGCAATGAGGTCGTCACAAGTGACCTTCAATGGAGCCAGTCTGGGAGGCCAGACTGCCAAACCACAAGGACAGGCAGATGGTGGTTCAAACCTTCTACAGGTTAGAGGCTGGCTGTAGCTGGAAGGTTATGGAACTGCTTGTTGGAGGCTAAAAAACAAGAGCTGGCTGCAAGCTGGATGAATCCAGGGTAGGGTGGAATGAACAGGAGGGTGAGTGGCTGCTCAGTGGGAGACTGGAGTGGGCGGGCTCCTTAGGAGCACTGGGGTTGTGACCTTCAATTTACAGACAACACAAGTGCACACTGATAACCCCCTGCCTTGGGTAGAAAAGCTGTAACAGCCTGAGCCCCACTAGAGAATCCTCAAACTCCCCTGCATCATTTCCAAACCAGCCTCAAGTCCCAGTTCACCCTGACGTGGGGATTAGACCCCACCCTAGCAGCTCCAAAATTTTCTCCTTTTGTCCATTCTTCACAGCCTGCCAGCTCAGACCAGGCCTCCTCCTTTCCAGAAGTCATCTCTAGAGTGTGACCCCTTAGTCTCTGGCTCCCCATCATCTTATCATCTTGTTTCCACACACAGATCCCACACTGGTGTTCCCGGCTCCAGACTATACTCCCAGAGTCAAGATAACCACTCTAGAAAGAGTTTCTAGAGACCAGTGTGAGCCAGCCTGGCAGGTCCCCTCCCGGCCCTAAGACCTTCCTCTTTTCCTTCCCCATCCTGCTCTTCCTCAAACTTAAAGTGTCTGTGGCTGAGGCCCCTGGGCATTGATTGGCCTACCACTCTGCTCCACTTACCCAGTGTTCTCTCTTCCCTGGCTCAGCCATGCTGAGGGCACATGGTAACTGTGTGTATGTAGCTTGTCTACTATCAGTGAGTGGTGAGAGCCCAGACCTTGTCTCTCTGCACATGAGGCCTAGATGGGGGCTGGCCTGGGTGTGCACCTACAGACCAAAAGCTTGTCAGCTGCTTAGGACAGCAGCAACCCCAGCCCTCGTTTACAAGAAAGCTCCCTCAAGTCTCAGGGCCTGAGGTCTTCATCCTGGTTCTTTCTCAAAGAAAACAAACAGAATCTCAGTGACTACACCTTTAAAATAACTTGACTCTCTTCAGTCTGTGTCCCCCCACAACTTACTAAGCTCCCAGAAAAATCTTGGGGCAACCTCACTTTAGTGCCTTAGCAATCTCTCAGCCACAGGTTGTCCTTCCTTAGCAATTCTGACTGACCCTCTAGGCCAGGCTGTAGTCTTGGCACAGGGCCTGGGCTGCCTGGCCCAGCCCTGCCTGGGATCCAGGGTCAGTAAATATTTGTTGAGTGATGGCTGTCTGGGTGTCAGAACTACCTTGCCTCGAGGGTTGTTATATGCTTTACAATGGTGACCAATCAAGGCTCCACCAAAGAAAAGCACTAAAAGACAAAAGACTTCAGGGTAGAACATGTAGCTTCCGGGAAGGGTGGGAGGCTCTGGTTTCAGCTGGCCTGAGACAGACACTACTTCCTTTTCACAGAGGCTGCCCAGCTACAGATGGAGGGCAAGGAACATGCTAATGAGAAGGGCAAAACTCACATATGGATGTTGAGGTCTGCCATGTTAAGAGGTTGGAAAATAAATCAAATCAAAATCACAGGCTGGGCATGGGAAAACATCTGGGCAAACCCAAATGGTGCCCTCTATCTTTCCTAACAGTTTACTGCCTTTCACCCATCAGCCCTGACCTATGGATTCAGCACACATCTCTCCCACATCCGGGCAAGCCAGCAATGGGCTGGAAACATCCAGGAGCTCAAGAGCTGGCCAACGAGCACACCACCATCCTTACCTTCATTGTGCTGAGCTCTTCTCCTCTCGTCTCGAGGCGTCCTGGTTCCATCGATTTTTCTAGAATCGGAGGGGAAATAAGAAATACCTATTACCTTAGAGCCATCTCTTCAAGTATTTACCAAGATATCAGACTTGACAAACACCTGTTTTTACGGTACTAGGGATTGAACCCAAGGCTTTACAAAATGCCAGGCAAGCACTCCACCACTCTCCGTCCCTTGACAATTATTTTTGCAAAGTAAATCCATGTGAAGAAAGGGGAAAATGGAACGTTCACTGGTACCCGTACCCTACTCCTGCTGTATACTGACAGGCCCAACTGCTAAACCAACCCAACCCCCCATTTCCTTGGCCTCCAACAATGGGACAAACACGTACGGAGAATAGGGGTGTGTCCGGGGTGCAATTGTCCTCTGTGTTCCTGTTTGAAGCACATCCTGGGGTGTCATCATGACATAAAACTGGCCTGCAGGAAATGTGCAGTGTGCATCAGTAAGGGGTCAAGGTGAACGGCTGAACTGATTTCTCTAGATCTACCCGTATTCCCCTTACCTCCGGCCTGTAGGCTCTGGTCTGTGGTCTGCACAGACACAGCCGTGGTATCTCCCACACTGGATGCTGGGAAATATGCAAACCGTGCCTCCCCGCTGACAGCTTCTGAGGCTGGGCTGCCACCATTGCTGAACGGATTTTGAATCACAGCCTAGAGAAGAGGACACAGGCCATCTTTAGTCATCCCCTGTTATACCATCCCTGTTGGGGGGGGGGGTCTGTGTTTATTTACTATGCTGTGTAGGCGAGGGGGAAGCCCGCTGTGTGTCTAGCATTTCATGCGAGGGGGAAGCCCGCTGTGTGTCTAGTATTTCATCTCCGACCGGACTCAACTATCACTAGCTCTACTTTTTTTTCCTCTTAAGTTTTTTTTTTTTTCCTGCTTTACAGAAAAAAAAAAATTTGCAAGAGACCTGTCCAATGTCTGTGCAAGGCAGCAACCTTGCACAGCTAGAGATCATTTGTGTGTCTCACGCCCCGCCCCCTGGGGCTTCCCCCTCCCCAAGCCCTCCCCAATAGCTGCGGGCCACCTACCAGCGGGAAGGGTGCCGCGGGACCTGGGGGTACAGAGGCAGCGGCAGGCCCGGGGCGCTGGGCTGCCCCGTCCACACCCACCTGGGTCACAGCCTGCTGCCCCCCCGCGAAGGCAGCTGTGGACACGACGCTGACGGCGCCAGCCGCGTCGCCCTGGCCGTCCAGCTGACCATCAGTCACCTGGACTACGCGGTATGTCACCTGCAGGGGGCGGCAGAGCGACGAGACCGACGCTAGGGCCCGAGCAGGGGCCAGCTCGGGAGCCTCTCTCTCCCTTGCCCCGCTGCACGCTGCTGCCCTCCCGGTGCTGGCCCGAAGGGCTCCCCGGCCGGCGGCTGCTTTCCTTACCTGGCCTCCATTATTCTCTGTGCGGAACTGGTACTGGATGTTGTGATCGCCGAACGCCGCCTGCTGGACGCTGGCGATGGCCACTGCCGTCTGCTCCTCTGCCCCCGGGCCGTCCCCGCCTGTTGGGGGGCACAGCAGGGCAGGGGTGCATCCTCAGCAGCCGCGCGCGGAGCCTCCGGGACTCCCCGGCTTGCAACCCCGGAGCTGGCTGCAGCCCCCGTGGCCCCGCAAGCACTCACCTTCCTGCAGCTCGACGCCCTCCTCGGCCTCGGGTCCCTTGTCGTGGCTGCGGGGGCACACGAGGGGCAGGGTCCGGGGTCAGCGAGGCCCGCACCCTTGCAGGGTCGCAGTAGCCCGCCATCCACCCTCCAGACCCGGGCTTTAGCACGGTCAACATTGTTGCCGAACCCCAGCCCGGGTCCCCTCCCCGCGGCCTCCATTTTGAGCAGGCCCGGAGGAGGCCTCTCCGGATCATGGCGGCCCCCCGCGCACCGGGGCTTGGAAAGGGGATCGGGGGCCCCAGGGCGCACGGAGGGGCGCAAAGCGCCGGCGCGCTTACCTGGCGGCGGCAGCAGCGGTGGCCGAGGAAGCAGGATCCAGACCCGGGTCCAGCATGTCCATGGGGGGGGCGGGGGGGGGGGGGGGGGGGGGGGGGGGGGGGGGCGGGCGGCCGGGGGGGCCCCGAGCCCGGCGCTCACGCCGCGCGGCAGGAGGGGACGGAGGAGACACGGGAGCCGCTCGCGCTGATCACGGGGACAAACAGTGGGGTCATGTGAGGAGGAGATGCCGCCGCCGCCGCCGCTGCTGCTCCTGCTCCTGCAGCCGCCGCCTCCTCCTCCTCCTCCTGCCGCCTCCGCTCGCAGCCCGCCGGCTCCAGGCCGCAGCTCAGCTGCCCCACGCCCGCCGGGCTCGCCCGATCGGTCGGTCCGTCCGTCCGCCGCCGCACGCGGCCTGGGGCCTGCTTCCCTGAGCGCTCGCCGCCGCCGCCGCGACTTGAGCTTTTTTTTTTTTTTTTTTTTAACACGGCCCAGTCTGGATGGCGGCCGCCCAGCTCGCTTGGATCACCGGCTCGTTCTCCTGCCCGCCCGCTCGCCCTAGCCCGCTCCGGTGGCGGATCGTGGCTGCAGCCGCCGCCGCTTTCTGTCTACACCCCCCCCCCTTTCTTTTTCTCTTTTTCCCTTTTTTTTTTTTTTTCTTTTTTTTCCTCCTTTACTGGAGCTGCGCGCGCGCGGCGGCGGCGGCGGCGCGGTCCCGGGGCGGGCGGGCGCGCGCGCGGTGGGGGGGAGGGGGAGGGGCGCGATCCCGGGGAGCACGCGCGCGCCCGCGCTGTCTGGCCGTGCCCGGCGCGCACGCGGATCGCCGCCGGCTGGAATGCGAGCCGGGCTGGGATGCTAGGCTACAGATTTGGGGGTTCAGATCGCCGCGGGGTTCACAAGGGTTTGCAGATTGTAAAGTAGGTCATGGGTGAAGCGCGGCGGGCGGATTTGGGGGGGAGGCGGGAGCGGGCACGCGCACTCCTGGCAGAGGGGCGCATGCGCACGTCCGGGCGGGGCAGGGCGGAGGCTGCGGCGTGGGGCACGTAGTCTGGGAGGCTGGCCCGGGAGCAGGCAGGAGGCGTGTCTGGTCCTTTGCTGGTGTCTACCCACCCCCCCCAATCTCGCAGCAAAAACCAGACGCTTAGAACTTGTGATTGGTTATTTTATTAGGCTTGGTGAAGAGTTTCATCAGTACTCCAATTTTTAAAAAAGAAAAAAAAAAAGTATAAAAGCTACGTACAAAACGTGGGGTCAGACGACTAAACTTTCCCGACTCAGGGCCAAATTCTGCAAAGGGAGAAAAGAGAAAGTGTGAACTGCATGGGCTGGAGGAGAAGGATTTGTAGGGGCTGATGTCAAAGGGTCCTGGCTCACCTTTTTCAGCCTCCGCTCCCTCGAGGCCTGTGAGTCAGTCTCAGAGTAAGGTGGAGGCGCTGGGGGATAACGGCCCTCCTCTTCCTCCTCCTCTTCCTCCCTGTAAGGCCTCCTCCTCTCTCCAGACCCCTTTTTCTTTAAGGCCTCTTCTAATAGTTGCCCATCATACTGAGGGTCCCGTGACCTGGAGCCAGCATCCTGAGGATCCCGGGGTCTCTGCCGGGGTCTGGGGTCAGCACGCCGGTCCCTAGACCTCAAGTCGTCATAATAGTGGGGATCTCGGGAATGTGGCAAGTCCCGAGGATCGCTGGGGTCATAGAGGTCATCCCGGCTGCGACTTCTGGGAGGTGCATAGGCCCGCCCTCTTCTCCCACTGCTTGGGGGAGAAGACCTTCCTGACTCAGTGGTGCCAGGTCTGTTGATGTCATCCAGAGTATCCACAGAGCGGGCCCGAGGACGCCCAGATCCCCAACCACCCCTTGGCTGTTCTTGAAGGGGTTCCTGTTCCCACATCCTGGGACTCCGAGACAAGTGGCCACTCCACTCGTCATCCCTGATTGGGGTAAGGGCAGGACCCCTGGAAGGCCTCGATCTCCAGTCATCTTCATGGAGGGAAGTGACTTCACTCATGGCTGTAGAGAAGGGAGATGTCATTGGAACCAATATAGGCCCAATATGGTCACTCATAGGCTCAGCATGAAAGGAGTGTCTACAAGATTAGTAGCAAGCATGTTTTCATGCCTCACTGCAGCTCACCCCGTTCCACTCTGCCATTGGGAAGGCCAGGCCGGGAAGGGTCAAAGTTGGCCAGTTCCTTCTCCATATAGTAAAGGACCCTCATGGAGTCGTCCTGCTGGTTAGCCTGTATTCTGTAGCCACTTCGTACTTCTGAGGAAAGGAACAAGGTGATCGTTTTATTTGGGGAGCGGGGAGGTGTTGTGCATGTGGACCAACTCTTCGGGCACATTCAACCTCAAAACAACAGGTTCTTACCTGAAGATACACTGCCATCCACATCACGCATCAGAGGTACCTGGGAGCTATGGCCACCAACTGGTGGGGATTGGTTGTCAGTGATTGCCCTTTGGAGTGAAACAGGGCACCCCCAACCTCCCTTTCAGCCCCATCCAACCTTGCCTGGCCTTCCCCAGGCCTTACCTGAGCTATTCCTGTCAAAATCTCCAGGATACCTGTTGTAGGGAGGGCCCATGGGAATCATGGCAGGCGGTGGCGGTGGGGTCTTCGCAGGGGAGAGGTGGGTGTAGATACTGGGGGCATAGATGCTGGGGACACCCGAGGTGGCTGCTTTGCCAGCAGCGTAAACTGGGAGGGCAAATTGGCATGAGAAAGGTGATCAGGATCTATGCTGTCCCATATGGGATATTGGGGGGGGGCATGAGTTTACCCTTCCATTCCATTCCTGCAGTAATAGGGGACACAGCCTTTACCCATTCCCACACTTCTGAGAATAGGGGTGTGCACTGGTAGATCAGGACCCCAATCTGCATGTCACAGTTATTTGTCAACAGCTGACATTGGTGATTGTGACTTTTTGGGGATCCTTTCACAGAACCGTCTCCTTCCCAGGTGAGTGTTTTACCACAGAGTCACATTTCCACCCCCTCCACTCCGTTTTAAATCTTGAACCGGCTTCATAAGAGGAAGATTTTAAACTCATTCTGTAGCCAACACAGACCTTGAACTTGTGATCCTCCTGCCTCAGCTATCGGAGGAACTAAGAATGACAGATAAAGCCACTCCTTTTAGAGAAATAAAGCCTCCCTTTCTGGGACCACTACTTTCTCCCTAAACTGGGGCAGCCTAGCCCACACACATGACTGGAGGCAGGCAAAGGTGAGCAAGCTCACAGGAGCCTGGAGCAGTACATACCGACTGCTGGCCACGCCCATGCCCACCCTCACCCATCCAGCTGATTCTGGCTTGATAAATCAAGAGTATATCCTCCCCAGGCTAGAGGCTGGGTCCTGATGGCAATTCCTAACTCAGTTCTCAGGATCCAGCCTGGTTTGGTGGTGCAGGCCTATAATACCAGCTACCTGGGAGGTTGAGGCAGGAAGGTTACATGTTCAAGGTCTATCAGAGCTACAGGATTTTTTTTTTTTTTAAATTTAGTCATTGTTTACATTTATTGTGTGTGCACCACAGTTTAAGTGTGGAAGCCAGAGGACAAGAAATCTGTTCTTTCCTTTCACATGGTCCCAGGGATTAGATTCTGGTATCAGGCTTGGCAGCAGGTGTTGACTGAGCCATCTCACCAGCCCTGGTTCCCTGGAAGTTTTTGATTGTTTTAAAGATTTACTTCTATTATTTTTTATTTTGGCACATGTGTGGTAAGGAATGGGTACGTGGAGTTTGTGTGTACATGCCTGTGGAGAACAGAAGAATAAGATACCCTGGAGTCATAGGCAGTTGGGAACTGTCTAATATAGACCAGGCTGGCCTCAACTTCAGAGATCCACCTGCCTCTTCCTCCTGATTTGCTGAGATTAAAGGTGTGCACCACCATGCTGGGCTAATCTCTCCAGCCTTGAAGGACTGCTTCAGAGTTTTAAGGCCAGCCAGCTTGAGTAAATTAGGAAGATGCTTTCTCAAAATAAGTAAAAAAAGGCCCAAGATTGTAGGTCAGTGGTAGAGTGCTTGAGAGCCTGGGTTCAACACAAGTCAGTGGGCCCTCCTTGGGATTCAACAGGCTCCAAGATTCCTTGCTCCTCTGATCTGGAAGCAGAAAACTTGAGTGCTCAGCTTTGTCCATGAGGAACCCCTTCATTAGTTAGGGCGACTGGCTGGGTTATAATTAGCAGTAGGGGCTGTGGCAGAGAACACAGGAGGATCCTCCCATGGGGAGGTCTAGATGGATGAAGTGTGGTCTTGGGAGGCAGCTCCAGTCTTAGTGGTCACAGCTCTTGGGGTTCCCTACCTCCACATCTGTAAAATGGGCTAACAGCCATGCTAGCAGCCAGTAAAAGCAGAAGGCTTTTGAAGAGCAGAAGCTCAAACCTACAGTTTGGAGCCTCATCCTGGGCACCTTCACAAGAGCCCCTTAACAGCTGTCCCCTAACGGAGAAGGGATCACGGTTCAGAGGCCACACACAGCGCACAGTAGGCCTCCTTGACCAGTGCTCATGGCAATGGCCAACAGAGGCAGGTGTGCAGCATGTTATGTGGGGCCACCAAATGCTGTCCTCGCGAAAACCTCCAAACTCCATCAGCCCTCACCTAGCTGCCCTTAAAGCCTCATTTGGCCTGTTCTTTAATGTGGATTGTGCACAAGGTGTGGAACTATCCAAACAGCCTTCCAGAGAAAAACTAGAGGGCTTTGTCCCCTACGAGGCACAGGGGGGTGGGGTTACCCACGTTTTCTCTTTCTCTCTGTTTTAGGTATGTGCTTTCTTCATATCTGGTCCTAATTTCTATTCCCAGCCCACCACAGGTGCCCACCTGGATGTGACTCCACATGAGACACACAGTGGTTGTGTGTTGCTTAAAATTAGCTGAAATGATGCGTCCTACAAACCCCACTTGGGTTCTTACCTTCCCACTTGAGATTTTTGTTGTTTGTTGACAAAAGATCCTGTGTAGCTCAGGCTAGCCTTGAACTTCAGATCTTGTCTCTACCTTCCCCCAGTGTTGAGATTGCCTAGGAACTGCCTCATCTACCTGGATTTCATTTTAAAGGGAGCTTTACCTTCCTGTGAATAAATCTGGTAATGTTGGACATTATTATCTGTGGCCTTGTTTCTGAGCCACAGCCACAAGCTATACTCCCAAAAGAAAACCCTCCAGAGTTAGGGTGTCATTCAGTGACAAGTGTGTGCCTGGCATGCACAGGGTCCTTGCTTCAATCCAACACCGCAAGAGAAGCCTCAAAATAAATGAAATTAAAAGCTGAAGTAAGTGACTGATAATGGAAAAGAACAGGTTCTAGCTGGCCTGCTGTGCACAGTGCCTCAGTCTCCAGACCTGGAGGGCAGGCTGATGTGCCCAGCAGAGTTCCAGTGCGGGAAGAAGGTGAGGGGCACTTACGGGCCTCAGGGCAGCAGCACTTGTCTGGGCAGCAGGGGCATCTGACATAACAGCAACAGGTGTGGGGACAGCACTGGCACCAGCAGATGCCCAGGAGGAGGAAGAAGAGGAAGCCGGCCAGGCAGACCACGGCCACAAAGAGCCAATCTGCAGAGACAGGAGAATGGGCCCTGAGCTGGGAGGCCTGAATAATATAACAAAGATGGACAGGGACAGGCAGGGTACCCAGGCTCCACAGGGTGGTGTAGAGCCAGCTATGGGACAAGGGGCTAGCTGCAAAGCTCCTCAGAGAACCTGCAACTACCGCTTAGTTCTCTGTGCCCAAGACTAGGGCATAACAACAGAAGGAGAGCACCAACCCCACAACAGCCAGGTTAAGTCCCCACATGAGAGACCTTATCCTGAGTTTAAACAGACAAAGCAGAGGGGAAGCCTGGTTGGAGCAACATGAACAAAGAGGAGCCTTCAGGAAGGGAAAGAGCCACAGCCCATACCCGAACCCCAAAAGAACACAGCAGGTACCAGTCACTCGAGTCCCTTGCCTGTACCCCAGAATCTCTTTAACAGCCCAGGCCACTAGATGTCACAGAATGGGGCAGGTTTAGTGGAGGTCCGCAGCAGAAGTGATTAGGGGTAAGGAGGATACTAGAAACACAAGCAGTCTACTGGCCCCCAAGAGAAGCCCTGCTAGGCAGGCATTCCACCCCCATACCTTCCAAGGGCCCCGCCCGAAAACCAGGTAGGAGCTCAGGGCCCTCTGAGGTCCTGCCTGGAAGGACAAAAGAAAACAAGATTATATTGGCCATGGCCAGCCAAAGCCACCACCCTTAAGAACGGCCAGCTTCAACAGTGGAAACATGCCCTGAGCAGAGACAGACAATGGTGACCCCGGACAGTCCTGGCTGGAGGTATATATATGCCTTCCACCCTGCCACAAGGGCCCCAGCTTGGCACTCCCATCTCCCACCTACACTGGTAATGTCAGGCACTGTAGGTATATGCTAGAGACCACCAAAAAGTGTTCATTGCTTGATTTGAAACAGGATCTCACACAATGGCTCAGGTTGATCTTGAACTTGAAGCTATCTTGCTGCTTCTACATCCTAAAGTTCCAGGACAACAGGCTGAGTCACCCACCACTCAGGGCTCAAAATGAGGAACTTGTGGCTGCTGGGAAGTCAGTAACTTTTCTTTGGGGGTGTGGCCTCGGGGTGGGTTTGCCTACACTCAAGTGGATAGTCCCACACCCAAGGACATATAGCCAACAATACCAGGACTCAGATTATTTTTAAAAAACAGGTGAGTTTGGGAGAAGAGTGTGTTGGGGCAAATTCGAAGTGGGGTATGTGCATCCATATAACCAGATTTGTATGAAATTATCAAAGGATAAAGATTATGTCAGTGAAAATTTGAAAAATATGAAGGAAAAATTATGAATCAATATAATTGTGAAATATCTATATTTTTTGAAGTGCTGGGGGTTGATTCAGAACCTCATGAAATATTAAACTTTACTCCCCAGCTGCACTCCAGCCCACAACGGCTTTCATTGTAGTAAGGGGCCATGAAGGCACATTAAATTATATATGGTCTTGAGGCTGTGACCCAGGAAGGTTTGAGCTCTGTTCACAAATTGGGTTACACACCAAATTTCAAAGACCTAGGTGCCATGGAGGTTCTGTGCCCCACGAACATCAGGAGAGTGCATAAACATGTACACGCAGATTCACACATATACACACACACACCACTGACACACCTCTCTTCAGAGCATATGCACCGACTGAGGCAGAACAACAGGTATTTAAACCAGCCTTAGCTACATAATTAATTGAAGTTTACATGAAATTCTGGCTCAACAAATAAGAATTGCATTAAACATCCCAAACAGCACGTGGTCCAAGAGGCCAGAACTTTGCCTCATGACATCAGGTATACTCTTCTCTTCCTCTGAGGGCACAGTCGGGGTTTCTACAGGCTCCCTGACACCATCACGTGGCTAATATCATGCCCCTTGAGTTACCTTGGGATTTTAAAAACTTCGGTTTTAACTAGTTGTGTGGCACATGCTATAATATAAGTACTCAAGAGGGAAGAGATATGGGAGAATCTCCACTTCAGTTTGTGCTACACAGTGAGACCCTGTTTCAAAAAGAAAAGTTCCTAGTTCAATTTTAATATAAGCAACTAGATATAAACCACAAACACAGAACAAACTTGTGAAATCTGGTGTAGGTCAATAAAGGTCCCTGGGTCATCTGAGGGTGGGTTCCATCACTTGCCCTTTGTCCTGTGGCTCAAGCCCTCTCTGGACCTGTTGGCACGGTGCACCTGTTCACATATGAGTATGGTAATGCACAACTAAAGCTTCACTCACATCTAGTGCATGCCATGCAAGACTAGGGTGGCTTCTGACTGGCCCAAGTGAGGAAACCACTTGACTAGATTGGAGGCCCTGGGGGGCACTCTACCCTACCCTTGACATCCACCTTGTTTTAGACACACTCAAATTTCCACACACTGCATAAATCACAGCACCACCCCCAAAAGGACAGAAAACAAACCGTGTTTGGACAAAGCACTCATGATACAGTGTAGGCTCGGGAAAATGTGACAGAAGGCAGGTTCTAGTTATAAAGCTAGCCTTCCAGATGCAGAATACATAGAAAAAAATGGCCCAAAGAAAATGCCCCCACTCGCTTTTAAACAGGTTGCCTAGATAGCTAGACATTCCCTGTGAAGCTCAGACTACCCTGAAATTCAAGATCGCCTAGGAAGCCTTGAAAGGGACTATGTGGCTGAAGACGGACCTAGAGCTCAATTGTATTGACTCAGTCTCCCAAACCCAGGGATTCCAGCATGGGCCACCACCCTTTCAGAGCACAGCAGCTTATCAAACATGTGCCAACTTGTTTTCCTGCTGTTACCCTATCTGCGACAATGTAACAGCTTGAACTATAACTCACTTGCTTTATCGGGTAGTCTAAGTAACCTTGAGCAACCACTGCGGATTCTGAGTGTTCCACTGTTTTCCAAAAGGGACCAGAACTGAACCCCCAGTCAAAAAAGTTCTCAGTACCAATCAACTCTGCCCACCTTTTACTCTTTTGTTTGTTCGTTGTTTTTGAGGCAGGGTCTCTATTTGGTAGGTCTGTCTACCCTGGAACTTGCTCTATACAACAGGCTGGTTTCAGAGACCCATCTGCCTCTGCGTGTGGAGTGGAGGGACTAAAAGTGCTGGGCACAAGCCTGGCTCTATGTGTGTTTTTAATCAGAGAGCAGTAGATTCCTCGGTTCTTTCCACTATTCCTTTGACTCTGGCTGATTTGAAATGCCATACGGAGAAGGGTTCTGTCTGGGGTGCAAGGCACAGAGAAGCCCAAGTGACTGGCAGTGCCGTAAGGGGAGCAAGCAGGCGACAGGGCCCAGCATGGTAGGTGGATGACAGAGGGTGAAGACACGTGAGTGAGCGGATAAAAGGAGCACTGGTTCCCGCCCCTGCCCCCCAATCCAGGGCCCTCTGAACCCAGGGTGACTCACCAAGGACAATGAGCTCCGCATATGCCTCGTTGTTGCCATCCAGATCCTGGGCTGAGACCACAGAGCAGTAGTACACCCCACTGTCCCCCCAGGCTGTCTGCTCGAATGTCAGGTCAGCATCTGGGTCAGGAAGAAACAGTATGACAATACCTCAGGGGTGAGTATTCCTAAGATCAACAGGGACTGAGTGTCTGTCCATCTGTCTGTCTGACCTTCCCCTCCTGCCCACCCCCCCACCATGGGACAAGAGCCAGGGAATGGGGCCGTAAGTGATCCAAGTAAAAATTAAATCATTAGTTGGGGTCTGAGAAATGGCTTATCAGTTAAGAGCACTTGTTGCTCTTGCTGAGTTCGCAGCACCCACAGGAGAACTCAGAACCATCTGGAACTCTAGTTCCAGAGGATCCAGTACCCCCGTCCTAACCTTGCTAGACACCAGGCATGCACATGGTGCATAGACATACATATAGGCAAAAATCACACACGTGAAATAAGTACTAAATTGTTAGATTTTTGTTTGTTCTATACAGTATCTTACTATGTTAGCCTAGGCTGGCCCTGAACTGGAAATCCTCAAACTCAGCTTTCCAAGTACTGGAATTGCAGGCGCTACCCCACCCAGCTAAAATGAAATCATTGATCAGAGACCATAGTACTTGCTCTGAACACCAAACATGGATTATTTGAAAACATCTGGGTCCCAGGCATGGTGGTACAGACAGCTCCTCCTGCACTCAGGAGGCTGAGGCAAAATGGTCTCAAGCTGAACAGTTTGGGACAGAGTATGACCTTACCTCAAAATAAACAAACAGAGGTTAGGCTGTGGCTCAGTGGCAGAATGTTTGCCTAGCACACAGAGCCCCAGCACTGACATAAATCAGCCCAAACCAAGCCTAGGAGGCAAGCATCACTATCTCTGTGGTTTTGGGGGTGAGACGGGGTGTGATGACCTAATCCATTCAAAGGCAGAGAGTCTGAATCCTGTGTCTGTGCTTCTTCTTACCAAGTCTCAAAGCCATCAGACCTGGAGGCTGGGCGTATAACTAGGAAGCCAAGCTAACTGGGCCAGATCCCAGATAGGAGATGCCGGAGCAGCAATGAGTGGGTGTGACAAGTGTGGGAGAGACATTCCCAGTTCCAAGCCCACCTCATCCTATCCTGTCCCTACATTCCAGGTCAGTCCCAGGGCTTGGGGACGCTCTGGTTTGAAGAAGCCCCAGGCAAGAGCCTGCTAATTACACCACTAATGAAAGTCTTTTAAGCACATCCGGTTTCCTCTCTACTCCTCAGGCTCTCATTAGTTACAATCCTTTCATCTATCTGGCAAAGCAGGACAGGGAAGCCTCTGCCCTAGTGATAAGCCAACAGAACCCCAGGGGATTGTGGCTGCCTCCACTCAGCCATGGGCTCCTAATGACCTGCATGTCATCTGGTCTCATGGATCTAGGAGCTTGCATGACCTGTCTACCACACCCGTGTCAACCGTGGCTGCCCAAATTCATGGTACCTGGCACCTACTGGGACATCAGGTACTAAGAGCTAAAACTTCCACAAAATACACCCCTTTCCGGAATCCACCTAGATCATGCCAAGCACACTCCCCAGGCCGGCAAAGCCCTTAGCATATTCTCTGGTCACTGGCTATGTCAATGGCAGACCCACGATCTCACTGGCCTCCAGCCTGTCCTTTCTCCACACAGGTAGGTTCCTTCTCTGTTGTACTCAAGCCTCAACCTAGAGGAGCACTCTCCCTGGCCGCCCCGAGTTCACACAACCCTCATTAGAAAGCAAAGGTTGAGCCAGGCGGTTGTGGTGCATGCTTTTAGTCCCGTCCCAGCACTTGGAAGGCAGAGGCAGGTGGATCTCTGAGTTTTGAGGACAGCCTGGTCTACAAAATGAGTTCTAGGACAGTCAGGGGTACAAAGAGAAACACTGTCTCAAAAAAAGGGTCTGAGAAGAATCTGGAAACTTCATGGAGGAAAGCTGAATACTTCCGACAAGAGTGGAAACACACTGCCTATCAGAAGGTGAGCAGTATAAAGGACGTGACCCAGGAGGAATAGTGCCAGGCATGGGAGTGGGGGCTGTTCAACTCTGGGAAGGCTGCCCGGGGTGACCTTGGAAAGAGAAGACTGACTTCTAGCCATTGTTGACTGAGGCTGTGTTATGCACAGATCTCCTCCATTGCACACACTCATCCTTTCAAAAACCCTCAAAAACTCAGTTAACTTAAGACTGCCCTAAATATTTCAGATTTTTCTGACTGCTCTCTAGTCACACGATCTCCCACTCATGTGTCTGGGACACAACAGTGGGTGTTGGGTGCTATGAACTGGGGCACCCATGGTTAATACTCTTGGGGATACCATGAAGGGACCCTGGAGCCATGGGCCTGGCTGTGGTGGCCACAACTGTTCTGTCTGTCTCCCATGGGTCTACAGATTTGGTCACTTTTCTCTGACCCATGCATTCTGTAGGAGGTCCTGCCCAAAGATGAAGGAGTGAACAGGAACCCCCTACCACAGGAAATGACTGCATAGACCAGACGTTAAAACCAAGGGCCTCCAGGACCAGATCTGGACCTTGCTGTATTGTATTTGGCCCATCTGATGTTTTCAGAATCCATAACAGTAAGGTTTTCCGGCTTCTTTTGATCACCCCTGAGGTCTGGGCCCACCTCCTTCCTCTGGGGCACACCCTGTTCCTGAGATCACAGGGGCAGGGTACCGATTCCATGTGTGAGGTGAGGAGGCCAAGGTTCCAGTAGGAACAGAGGCTGGGCTCTCCCTGGCAATGTCCTGACTCCTTAGTTATACACGGCAGAGGGAAGCCTTGTGATTTCAGAGGTCCTGAGCATCCTATTTAGTGCTGCTCAGAATGGGGGCACATAGTTCCAAGCAGCCTAAAGAGGTTAACAGTAGGGCCTCCAATAAAACACCCCACATTCCCCAAAGCAGGAATGGGAGAGGGGTGCAGAGAGATGGACATTTCTTTTGCAGTTCCTGGGGACCAGCTATACTTACTTTCACTCTTAAAAACTAGGAGGTAGGTGACCACTTCTCTTTACTCTCAAAGCTCCCATACTTGGACTTTGTTTTTTAAAACTTTTTTTTTTTTTTAATGTGCATTGGTGTTTTGCCTGAATGTATATCTGTGTAAGAGCATCAGATCTTGGAATTACAGACAGTTGTTAGCTGCCATGTGGATGCTGGGAATCAAACTCAGGTCCTCCGGAAGAACAGTCTTAACTGCTGAGCCATCTCTCCAGCCCTACTTGGACTTTCAAAAGGATGGCCACTGTTGAAATAAGCCAGCTGGAGACACCCAGTCTTTGAGATCTCGTGATCATGAGGCTCCCCCTGGATGTATCTGGACATCCCTGAGTTTTGGATCCCTCAGAGCAGACCCAAGTTCAACTAGTCTTTAAGGATAGTCCCTATATTTGTGGTGTCCTGATCAGGGTTGGGCAATTAGTTCCCCCAAGGAACTCAACTTCTCCCCAACTTCAAGGGGAGTTTAGTTGAGTTTCCATGGAGATTCAAGGCAATTCCTTGGGACCTCATCTACCATCTATGGCTTGATAGGAAGAGGGCATACTCAACAGCCTGGTTTCCCACCTCCTATGCACAGAATTAAAGCCAATCTTGTATGGCAAAGAGTGGATGGACACATCCATTAGCTGGGAAGCCTGCAACCCTAGCACACTGCTGTCCCTAGGTCTTTGCTCTGCCCTTTGGATTCTTTGGATCACACTTGGAAAGATGACATGCCCAAGTCATTCAACACACACCACTAAACGCTATTTTCCTTGGATCTTGTAAAACGATCTGAAATCTCCCCAACAAAACTCCCCAAAAGGGCTCATGTAATCAGGCTGGCATCCAGGTTGCTCTGTAGCTGAGTGTGGTCGTAACTTACAGGTGTGCTCTCAGTCTTCCTAAGTCTGCTTTTCACTAACAAAATGTCACTTCTAGATGGTAATTTAGGGCAGGAACAGGATCTGGGCTGTTCTGCTTATCACTCTGCTCCCAGTGCTTCTAACAGTACCTGGGACACAGCAGATCCTTGACAAACACCAAGTCAAGGGCTGTGGATATAATTCAGTGGTAAAGCCCCTGCCTAGAATCCCCCAGTGAGGGGCTGGGGGTGTGGCTCAGTGGTAAAGCCCCTGCCTAGCATGTGCCAAGCTCTGGGTTCCATCTCTAGCAGCACCAGAGAATAAGAAAAATGAATGAATGAATGAATGATTGGAGACTGTGTCTACAGTGGTGGAATTAGGATGTAGCTGTTATAACTCTCAGCAAGTCACTTGTCTAGAGACCTCTGAAAAAAATGACAATAATATAACAGAGTCACTCAGTTACTGGGATCTGAATTAATCCACTGCAGATCCATTTGAATCAGGCTTTGGGTGTTCTATGATCTCCACTAGGTTGGTATGTTTTAAATCTGCAAGCTTTTGACATTGTGTGTTGAGTCTGCCTCCCCTACAACACTGTGAGGTCCATGTAAGAGTGGTCTGATAGTTTTATTTCTGTCTGTGTTCTCAGCACCGGAAACAAATCTGGTACATGGTAGGGGCTGTCTTGTGTGGTATGGGATGGAAGGATAGGAAGTGATAGGTGATGTGGGTGTAGGTGAATGAATGAAGGGGTGGAGGGATTGGCGGATGAATGAATGCCAGGATGGGTGAGTGGGTGGACAGGTGGGTAAATGGAAGGATCCCTCCCTTATCAGTCCATTGAGATGCTGAAACACTCTCACCCCACCCCACCCACCAAGCCTCCTCCCACCTTGCCCCACATACTTCCTGTGATGGTGATCCTCCTGCCCTGGTAATAGTCTCCTAGGGTCACAGCGTTGCCCTGCTTGGTGGCCACCACCCTGACAGTGCGTACACTGTCTTGGCACTCCACATAGGGGTTGTATCCAGGGTTGCCAGCTGCCAGCTGGGAATTTATCTGGTTCTCCACGCTGGTAGGGGAAAAGGCATCGGCTACACGGTCTCGGCAGAATGACTTATACTTCCAGATAACAATGGGGGATGACATGGTGTTGCTCATCTGATAGGTGCAGGGCAGTGTCACTGGCTGAAACAGGATCACTACGTGGTAGGGATCGGACACAGTCACCTGGATGGTGCTGGCAGGAGCTGTAAATAAGAGGATAGTCAGCCCAGCAGGGTACTGCAACAAGGAATCACACCACCTAACAGTGTGGGCCTTTTTTTTTTTTCCTCAGAGCACTTGGTATACTGTTCCTTAATCCCTTAGACTGGTGAGGCAGACTGGAGATACCCATTTTCTACACCCTTAGGGCTGAAAAGTGATAAATACGTAGCTCCACGGGCCAGGTCCCTAGAATACTCTGTCCACTGCTCCCTACCTAGAGATTCCTCAAAATGCACGCCGGAACGCAGATAGAACCCTCCTGCTCCCACTGGAGCCAACATTTAATGTAGGTGAGCGCTGGCTAGCAGAGGATGGTTAGAGGTTCAAAAGTCCACCATATAGATACCCGGGAGGTGGGTGGGGTGGGGAGTCCCCAATTCCACACCCACTCCAAGACAAGGCAGTTTCTACAGCACTTGTTTCAGAAAACATCTGATCTAGTCCTCGAGTGCTCTCCCCGTTACCTCAACACTTAGAAATCTCGGGGTATGCCCAAGATCCCAGAGCTTAGCCTTTCCCGTGATCGGGGGCCTTGCTCCGGTCCCACAAAGGGTCCTTTTCTCCGCACAGGTCTCTCGGGCTTAGGATCCCTAGAGTTTCACTTCCTGTTATCTCCAACAAAGGCGGAGGAGCGGGCTGGACGCGCCAATAAAAGAATTTCCCTTCCTCTGGCACAGAAGGGTCTCCCCAGCCAGGCAGGACCTGGTGGTCTCAAATCTGTACCCTCTAACTAGTTAGCCATCACCTTCCTCTTGGTTCCGGCTCCCCCCAGAACCGGTAAAAAACCGCAGCCCTCTATCCACCTCCTGTAGTGTCCTCCAGCCGTCCCACAGCACCGGGGACCCCATTCCTTACCTGGACTGTAAATGATGAGAAAGAACCACAAGAAGAGCACAGGGGTCGGGTGGGAGCCAGGCGCCCCAGAACGCGTGCTGGGCGCCGGCGCCATCGCGGCCGTCTAGCAGCGACGGAGCCCGCGCGTCCCCTCCCAAGTATCCCGAGAGTAGGGGGCGCAGCGGGCACTAAGGCCGAAAAGGGTGCTTGCTCCGCCCGGCCCCTAATCCAAGTCCATTTTCCCCACACTGAAGAAGTTCTAATCTATAAAGAAAACTTCAGCCAAGTTCATGCCTTCGGCTCTCCCGGGACAACTGACCCGAAGCGCGGTGGCTCTCCGGGTCACTCCACCCCCTGCGCACTCCCAGGAATGGATCCGCCCAGGTACACAAGGGTGGGAGCCCTGGAGCTGGGCTCGGGGGTGGGCAGCGGAGGAGGGGCTTGCGGGCCTCCCTCCCCGGAAGTGGGCTGACTCAGGTGCGCTCCTGCCCCCAGGGCCTGAACCAAGTGACCGCTTAGCCAGGAGGGTGCCCTCACCCCAGGCGACCTGTGCAACCACCTGCTGCTCTGGCCAAAGTTGATAAGACAGTGCTCCCTGAAGACAGAGACCTTCTGCGAGTGCTCCACCTGCTGAGAGGGGCCGGCCTTGCTGCACCTGCCGGCTCACACCCCTGTCCCCGGAGTCGATGGACCAGCCTAGGTGCGCCCTGCGGGGAGGTGCCAGACCCAACTAGATCCCGGCTGGTAGAGGCGTGTCTGTGACTCCGCCTGCCTTCCCACTCTCGTCCGGGTTGGGGAGGTGTCGCGGGCTTTCTGGATGACTCAAGGAATCAATGAGGTTTCCCCTAGGAGAGATGCTCTGGGCCCGCAGGCGATGCTCGAAGCTTTTAAAAAGTTGCAGTTCCCTTACTTCCTCCTTTTCCTAACTTGTGGTTTCTTTTTCACCTCCCCCTCGGGCATCCTTCATTCTAGGTCAGGCTTCCGGAAGTTCTGATGCTTAAAGGCGCTGAGCCAAGACTGGATACCGGGAGACTTGTTTCGGTTCAAAGGTTCCCAGACCATCACCTACCTGCACCCCGGGCAGGGCCAGTGGCTCACGCCCTTCTCAGTGTTACACTGCTGCTCCCTGGTGGCGCAGAGGGGAAATGCGTTCTAGGAGATTGTGAACTGGTCATTGCCTTGTGGATTGGGAACCCTATCATTTTCATCTCTGTCTTGTAAAATTCGTGTCACGTCAAGTCTCTCCGCTCAGAAATTTTCTGTAGTCCTGCCTTATTACCAAGAAAAATTCAAGATACTCATTCTGGCCTGATTGTTCCTCTCCAACGTCACTCTGCACTCTTGTTGACTTCAGCCATACTAGCCTGGCTGGTCATAAATCACACACACACACACACACACACACACACACACACACACACACACACACACACACACACACACGTCTGGTTTCGCTGTGGATACCTCATCCTATATTCCTTAGAGTTGCATTCAAAAAGGCAAAGGCGTCTCATAAAATTTCACCCTGCTCATGAGCCATGGTTTAAAAGCAGAGATGATTATCATAGCCATCTTTTTTTTTTTTTTACTGCTTGTAATCCTAAACCAGTAATATGTGTTACTTTGTGTTTTGTATACATCACTATCATCAAAATGTTATCGATACCTTCAACCATCACCTTCAACATAGGAAAGAAGGAATTTGTATTGCATTAGAACCCAACTTAAGCACCCTGTTTTTATTTAATGTTTTTACGTACGTGCTTACACATAAAAGTTTGAGAGGAGAGTTTTAGTGGATATCCCAGGGCAGGCTCATCCCCAACTTTTCCTTCCCACTTTTTCTTCTTGGAATCATTTACTGTCATTTGATAATTTTACTGATCATATTTTCACTGAGTATCATATCCTGTCCTAAAAACAGTATTTTTTAGTAAATATTTTACCCATACATCTTCTAGCCCTTCTGTAGTTCTGTGGGGTTACATGGTCAGTTATAGTTCATAGCATATAAGCAAAAATAGAGAGGGTTCCCCCTCCCAGTACAGAGCATTTAATAGACAGTATGTGGCATAAGACCTCCCCTTCCCCTGCCACAGCAACCAATGTTGTTTCACATGGCATCTGTGGGGGACCTTTTGGAGGAGCACTGCTGTGGGACTATGCTCTTTACACTGTAAATATTTGTCACTGTAAATATTGGCTTAATAAAATGCTGATTGGCCAGAAGCCAGGCAAACAGGAAGTTTTGGTAGAATGACCAGACAGGGAGGTTCTGGGAAGAGGAAGAACAAAGTAGTCATCTGCCAGACTCAGAGGAAGCAGGATGAAAATGCTGGGCTGAGCAAAGATATCAAGCCACGTGGCTAAACATGGATAAAAATCATGGGTTAGTCTAAGGGTAAGAGTTAGAAAATAATATGACTGACCATATGAACAGCTTATAATTAATATAAGCCTTTGTGTGATTATTGGGTGATTAATGGCTCTGGGACTGGCTGGGCGGGACAGAAAAACTTCTGAATACAGAGCATTTTTTACTGACAAATGTTGGGTATGAATGTGAAAAAATGGGGTTATGAAACTAATATTTGAGAGTGATGGGATCTAGACTGATTTGATGATAATTTAAGAATCTTTCCTATCTCCAGGTCCAGGAGAGGAGCTCCTTCTCATGGTTTCCCACTAGACTCCAGAAATAGTAGATACCAGTACCTTTCTGTCCCCCTTTTGGTGGACACAAAGCCCTTGTTCCATCCCCCTGTCAGGTGCTTTACATCTCTGAGGCAAATGCCTGTGAGAAACACAGTTTTTGTTTGTTTTGTTTTTTAAAATTTTTTGGGGGGGTTGTGCTTACAGTTTCAAAGGTTTCTGGACATGATTGGTTAGCTCCCTTGCATTTGGTGGCATGCATTACATGGTTGGCTGACTGCATCATTTGGGAGTGTGCATTGTTTGGGGGCGTACATTCTATTTCCTACTTCCGTTGCAAAACATAGAATGGTGTACTCCATCTCCCCTCAAACCCCTCCTTATTGATGACCTTGAAATACAAGTGACAATTTTACTTACAAACTATGGTGTAATGTTTGTAAGTAAACATTATTTGTAAATGGCGCTTTTTTTGTTCCAACCGCTCGGTCTCAAATAAATATACAGAGGCTTATATATTAATTACAAAATGCTCATCCAGTAGCCCAGGCTTATTACTAACTAGCTCTTACATTTAAATTAACCCATCTTTACTAATCTATGTGTTGCTACTTCCCAATGATGGAGCAGCCTGACCACATCTTAAGATTAAAAGCCATCTTGCTACCAGATCAAAATAAGTTCACTCCTGTTTTCTGTAAAACTTAGATTTGATCATGTTTTGACTCATTTTCTGGAGTTCGATATGTTTCACACCTTATATCCTGATCCCAGCCTGATAAGATGTTTTGCCAAATAATTTTGAGATGTTCCTCCATGTTTCTACATAACCAAAAATCCTTGAAAACCCTGGCTTTGAAGTTTGGGGAATATAAACCCCACCTTCTCCTGTGTTCAATCCTAAACTCCATTTTCTGAGAGACAGCCCTGTCTGTCAGAAAATCTTGCATAATCTGACCAAAGAGTTTCGGTAATGGTCTTTAATATTTGGTGGGATGAAAACTAATGTTTTAAATCCCATCAACATTAGCATCACCATCTGGGACCCAAACATGTGAACTATAGGGATGTTTGGATTCAAAACACACCACTATCTTTATGTACAAGACGTGTAAGGGTGAAACATTTACCTTTTGACTTCATTTATCTACTTTCTGGGGATAACTTCAACACACGTATTTAATTCAGTTTTTATTTTATATTCATGTGTTTGCCTGCATGTATATCTGTGCACCTCATGTGCCTGGTGCCAACGGAAGCCAGGAGAGGGTATCAGATCCTCTGGGATCAGAAGCACAGACAGTGGTGAGCTGATATGTGGGTGCTAGGAATCAACCCCAGGTCTTCTGAAAGAGCATCTGGCACTGTTAAATGCTGAGCTATCTCTCCAGGCCAAGTTTTATACCTCTGATGTGTATTTCTGAAAACTCGTTGGAAGGCTGTTCACAGGCCTTACCACCCCAGTTCTATGAGTGATGTCACAGTACCCAAGAAGGTTCTGAAGTTCCTCTTGTACTCTTACTTAGCCATGCTGGCCACTCTGTGGCTGGTTAGTCTTTCTCTTCCCATGCTGTGGGCCCAGAAACTAATCAATTGTCCTTACAAGAATGTGTGCCAATATGCCTTGCTTTCCGGCAATGACGTTATCCTGCAGTGTAACAACCATAAAGCACAATGGTATTTCTATTCATCTCTAGAAGACAAATTGTCCCTGCTCAATTCCATGCCTAACGTGAAGATACTACCTGGGAGCAACCTGCAGTTACCCAACCCTCAACCCTCCCAGACGGGGCTCTACCGCTGCCTAGATGATCACAAGACCCGTGTGGTAGAATATGACATTGATTTTCAGGACATAGCCCTTCTGCATATCACACACAAAGAGCTGGGTCAAAAGCCCATGGAAAATGAAACCATGAACCTAGGAGGTCAGGTGCTTGTTTTTACCCACTGGGATCCTTGGCAAGATTGTAACCGTTGTGAAAAGCCTGGTGAGCGCAAACGTCTAGGCTACTGCTATGTGGAGGAGCCTCTAGGAAAACCCATCCCCTGCTGGCTCTACTTGAGAGAGGAGAAGGTGACCCACAGCCGCCTGCGGCCGGAACTCCAGCTACAAGCCTGCAAGGTGCCCTGTGACACCAGCACAGAAACCAACCAGCCATACTTCATCTTTGACACTCATCAGGAGGATAAAACCAAGGACCACATGTGGCTGAGCTGTCCCTTGGCTTCCATCTACAGGTAACAAAAGCTCTTCCCTTGGCTCTCCTTCAGTCCTAGTCTCTGCAGCTAGGGGTCCTCCGTCCAGTAGACATTCAGACTCTTCCTTCACACCCAGAAGCCTTCATGATCAGTGAGTGCCCAGAGTCATTGGTTTGCTTAGATATTGCCATGGCAGAGATCTCCTCTGAACTGGGATCTGAGCAAGAGATGTTAAGGAAAGATGATGACTGAACCTTTTCCCTAGTCCCTAACTGACCTATTCCCTGCCCACACAGGCAGACTGGAGCTGCAGACTCAGGCCCAGGCTCAACCAATGTTGTTCTTGGTGATGTTTTTTTTTTTCCCCCATGAATTTACCCATTCCATTAAAGCATCAAGAAGTTCTGGCTTTGTCCTCTTGGGGTGGTCTGAATGAGAATGGCCTTGACAGGCTCATAGATTTGAATGGTCACCAGAGAGTGGCATTATTTGGAAGGACTACAAGGTATAGCCTTGTTCTTGGAAGTGTGCCACAGGGTTTGTGTTCTGAGATTATAGCAGCTCAAGCCAAGCCCAGAGTCAGTCTCTCCTCCTGCCACCTGTGGATGCAAATGGAGGACTCTCAGCAACTTCTCCAGCACCATGCTCCCTGCCATGACGATAATGGACTAAACCTCTGAAACTGTAAGCCAGCCCCAGTTAAATGCTTTACTTTGTAAGAGTTGCCGTGGTCATGGTATCTCTTCACAGTAATAGAACACTGTCTAAGACACCTGTATATAGCTAGAGTGTGTTTGTGTTTTCTATGGTTATCAAACTCAAGGCTTTGAGCATTCGAGAACACTCTACCACCAAGCAATACCATCCCCAGCTCTTGGTGTTTTGAGACAGGGTTTCATTATGTAGCCCAGACTTGCCCTGAAGCCAGTATCTTCTTCTTTTTTTTTTTTTTTTTTTTTAAAAAAAAACTTTATTTATTTATTTATTTATTTGTCTTGGTGTTTTTCTGGAACTGGAACTACAGACAGTTGTTAGCTGCCATGTGGGTGCTGGGAATCGAACCCAGGTCCTCTGGAAGAGCAGACGGTGCTCTTAACCACTGAGCCATCTCTCCAGCCCCGCCAGTATCTTCTTACTTCTGCCTCATAAGTATTGGAATTATAGGCACACACCACCATTACTTGCATTCATTATCTTTTTATGTCTGTAGGAGCAGTAGTAATGCTTCTTTTTAAATTATTTTAAGTTAATCCTAGCACTTGGGAAGCAGAAGTACATATCTGTGGCTTTGACGACAGCCTTGTCTACAGAAAGAATTCTAGGCTAACTAGGGCTACACAGTGAGACCCTGTCTCAAAAACCAAAATAAGGTCTTCAAGATGGCTCAGGGGGTAAAGGTCTTGACATCAAATCCAATGACTTGAGTTTTGTCCCTGAAATACACCTGGTGGAGAAAGAGAAATGACTTTGACAGGTTATGCTTTGACTGACCTCCACACAGGCATCATGCTCCATGCACGCCTGTAATCATACACATGCTTGGATAAGCACACACGCCATGCCTGTAATCATACACATACTTGTATAAGCACACATGCCATGCCTGTAATCATACACATACTTGTATAAGCACACACGCCATGCCTGTAATCATACACATACTTGTATAAGCACACACGCCATGCCTGTAATCATACACATACTTGTATAAGCACACACGCCATGCCTGTAATCATACACATGCTTGGATAAGCACACACGCCATGCCTGTAATCATACACATGCTTGTATAAGCACACACGCCATGCCTGTAATCATACACATGCTTGTATAAGCACACACGCCATGCCTGTAATCATACACATACTTGTATAAGCACACACGCCATGCCTGTAATCATACACATACTTGTATAAGCACACACGCCATGTCTTTGAGTCCCTTCTACTCTTGAAAGTGACCCCAACAAAACTCATTGATTCACCAAGTTGGACTTTGATGATATCCACACTTTGGTCATGAGATCCGTATCTGAGATGTGTGGACATGTGTGTGTGTAGTGACTCCCCAGGGGGAAAAATTGTCACTCAACACACACATACACATAAGCAAATACATGCAAAACAACGACAAAAACCAAGGCAACCAAACCAATAAAAGAAAATCAGGTAGTTTTAAACAAAAATCTCCATAAAAGCACAGTTTTATATGGCTTAGTTGAGGACATTCGAATGGCCAGAGGCTATTTTCCTTAGGAGCAGTTAACTCTCAATCATCATTTAAAGACTTTCTAAAATGCCACTGCCATGACTGACAGGGATGGTGATGTGACCTATGTGTAGTATGAGGTTTCTGGCTTGGACTTTCTGGCCTAACCCTGAGGTTCAGACCCTCTCACAACCCCACTGCTCCTTATCCCCAAATAATCACACAAAAGCTAACATTAATTTCATGCTGATTGACTTATAGCTCAGGCATAGTGCTAGCTAACTCTTAACTCTTAAACTAACCCATGATTAGCCAAGTGGCTCAGTACCTTTTCTCAGAGCAGCATTCTGGCCTTGCTTTCTCTGTGTCGACTGGAGTCTCTGCTGATTCTTCTTCTTCCCAGAGTTTACTTAGTCTAGTAGCTCCGCCCACACTTCCTGTCTGCTTTCTGGCCAATCAGCATTTTATTAAACCAGTAGAAGGGACAAATAATAACAATGTATCAGAACACAGTTTCACAGCACCTATGTGATACAAAGGCTACAGAAGCCTCGCTTCTTTATTAAGAGTGAGGATTGCATTTGATAGTCACCAAATACCTGTGCAGTGGGTGGACCATAGAAAACCATGGCTTGTCAGGTGTTTTGTGTTGTGTGGGTTGGTTGAAGAAAGAAAGTCAATCGAAGATGAACTTTAGGCTCTTTGGCAGCAGGGAGAGTTTCTGTGAACTGAACCTTGAACAGCTATGCAACAGCTTATTTATTGTTACAAAAAAGTAGTTTTGGGGAGTAAAATAGGTTCCTCACACCAAAGCCCCTAGTCTAATATGTTTTTCTGAAGGAAAACATCACATTCCTGCCACTTTATCTCTTATTGTTTGCAGTACCAAATAATTCAGGATATCCAGGTGTGCTGGGATAGTCCTGTAGCCAAGGTCATGTGGTGGCTGTAAAAAGGCTGTAAAGCTCCTGCAGAAAAACAATTCTGGGGGCTGGAGAGATGGCTCAGTGGTTAAGAGCACTGTCTGCTCTTCCAAAGGACCCGGGTTCGATTCCCAGCACCAGCACCCACATGGCAGCTCACAACTGTCTATAGTTCCAGTTCCAGGCAAACAACAAGGCAAATAAATAAATAAAGTTTTTTTTTTTTTTTTAAAAAAAAAAAAAAAAAGAAAAACAATTCTGTAGGTATTAGAGAACAACCACTGTCTTCCACGATGATTTCTTCAAGGTCAAAGTCCTTCCTGAAAACAATTATTCATTCTGATGTTTACCCCAGATAGAGTGGAAAAACAGCTATTTCATCCTAATGTTTATCGCAGATACAGTGATTCTACTAGATCCCTACTACAATGCTTGACCTCACATTTCCTGTCTGAGAAGGTGTTTTAGGGAAAGATTTGTGTGGAAGAAACTGAGAACAATATGTATTTATTTAAGATAAATTGGTTTCTGTAAATATTTTGGGGGAACAGTTAGGGACCAATCTGGCCAAAGGTCCTGAAGCAAGAATGCCTCTGCTTGGCTGCAATGCTCAGGTAAACAGGACAGAAGTTAACATGAATGAGGTGGCCAGAGACAGATGGGAAGTTAGAGCGATGATTGGCAAGGATTTGGTTGAGAAGTGTGTTGGGAGGCTGAAGAGGTGGCTTAGGAGCTAAAATCTGTGGTAGACTCCAGGAAATCTAGCACCCTCTTCTGGCTCCCTTGAGTTTAAGGCACACATGTGGTATATAGACATACATGCAGGTAAAACACCTATACACATTAAATTTGAGGGTGGGGACTGGGGCTGGAGAGATGGCTCAGTGTTATGAGCACCGACTACAAAAATGCCCTCCTTCCCCTCATCCTTTGCCACCTCATCAGCTGCAGCGCATGGGACAGTGGGCATGGCACCTCCCTAGAGCTGATTCTGTTGGTGGGGGTGCAGGGGCATCGGACCTGTGGGTGTGAGAACAGGAAAGCTGCTCTCTCCCCTGTATGCCATGCAGTGGCAAGGGTAAGAGAAATATAGCCTCCCCCAACCCCTTGCCACCTGTGACATGTGGTCTCAGGGCCATGAGAAGAAAGAGCTGGTCTGGCTCCTCACCAAGTACAGCACTCTGGAGAATGGGCCCAGTACCTTGCCTGGGCAAAACAGTAAAGCTAGCCATGCTGGTGTGAGTGAGAGTGAGCTGACCTGAAGGTGTGAGAACAGGAGAACTGGTCCTTCTTGTTGCTGTCTGCTACACTGGGTGAGCTTGCCAGGACAGTGCTGGAGAATGACAATGAGGGAAAGCTGGCAGGCTGACCAACCCAGCTACCACCCAGGTCCAGAACCAGGACTATGAGTTGGCCCAATATAGGGAAAAAGGACCAGCCGAAAAAAAAACCCATCCTGGAACCAGAGCCAGTGAAAGAAACACACCCTGGATCTGAGACCTGAGCCAGTGAAAAAAAACACTTTAGTCCTGAACCCAGAACCTAAGAAACTTGCCTTGACCCTGAAAACAGTGCCAAAGAAATACACTTTGTCCCTAGAATCAGAACCAGTGAAAGAAATGTACCCTGACCCTTAAATTAGAGCCAAAGGCTAAAATGGACCCATGAAAAGAAACACACACAGTTTGGCCCTGAAATCAGAGCCATCTCTTCCTCTGACCAACGAAACTAACCAGTCCCTGAGCAGGAAAACTAACCAATCCCTGAGCAGAAAATCATCTCCCTGGAGAAACTTTACCCCTAAGGGCCCTTATACAAACCCCCTCTGTCTGTTCAGTTTATATAGCGGCAGAGGCAGCCACTATCCTGGATTCCTCCTTCTCAAATAAATTTCTTTCTCAAAAGAACTATGGGTGAAGATCTTCCTTCACAGGCGCAGAATAGAAGGTTCTTGCTGAGATGTCCCTTCAGGAACAAAGTAGAAAAACAAAATAAAACAAAATAAAACCTTACTGAGACTTCCCTTATGGGGAATGAGCAAGGCAGAGCAGAAAAAGTAACAACTTTTGGCTGCAGCTGGAGGAGACTGCTCCATTTCCGCAGAGCTTTTCCCTCTAATAGACAGTAGCAGCAGAGGCAGCAACATCTTGGGCCAGAGAGAATCAGAGCTCTTCTGGAAAGCCTCTTAAGGAGGCTTTGGAGCAAAGTTCAACTTTAGGCTCTCCAGGAGAGGAGCAGGATTGCTATATCCTGTGGGGAGATCATCCTTCACCTCATCCCAGCTTCAAGTATCACGTGACTTCCCAACAAGTCAGGATACTTTTCCAGAGCTGCAGCAGTCACACAGACCCCCCCACACCTAACCCCATCTATGATCTGCTGGAGCACATGAAGGGACCAGACCTGCAGCCAAAGCTACAGGATCCCCATGACACAGGGCAACAACAGGACATCCAAGAGGAGTCCCAGTGAGGACCAGTATCAAGGAGGAAGCAGAAGCAGAGGCCTTGAACCAAACCATTGCAATGAACACTTAAAAGATGAACTAAGGGATGTATGTACTGTGTGACTCACTGGACCACACTACAATTTCCATGCCAAGATTAATTTTTTTTTTTTTTTGCCATTTTGTTTCGGTTTTTGGTTCTACTTTTAAATTTTGATTTTGTGGGGAGGTTGCAAGGGCAGAGGGCAGAATGGAGGAGATGGAGAGAAGGCTAGGATGGGAATGCACGGTGTGACATCCACAAAGAATGAAAAGAAAGAAAAAAGAGAGCACTGGCTGTTATTCTTGAGGACCTGAGTTTAATTCCCAGCAGCCACGTGCAGGTTCCCAACTGTAACTACAGTTCCAGGGCATTGGACACTTCCTCTGCTCTTCAGGATCCTGTATACACATGGGACACAAAACCTCACACACACACACACACACACACACACACACACAGAGTTATCCATGAAAATAAAATTGTTTTTAAAAAGTGGAGTGTGGCGACACATGTCTTTAATCCTATCATCAGGTGGCTGAGGCAGGTGGCTCTGTGAATTCAAAGCCAGCCTGGGCTACATTGTTCAAAGCTAGTCCGAGCTACAAGGTGAAACAGTGTGTCTGGGACGTAGTATACAGGTGTGCAGGAACAGTATGTTAAATGTTCACACATTGGTGCCACTGCCTGGGCATGAAAATCACCCCTTGGGAATGCAGGCGACAGAGAAAGCTGTCATAAAGGAAGGTGGTGACTTACAGCCTCTTTGTTCACCTCCCTGTTCCCTAGAGGCTTGAGTTGATGAATGACCTCACAATGTCCAGGCTGGTGGCCAGTGTGCAGCCACCTTCCTAGTCCACCATGATTGCCATCCCGTGGATACTGCTCAGCTTTGCTGTCTCGGTACTGGGTCTCCACCTTCCTGTCAGCTGTCCCCAGGCCACAGAATGTCAGCTGGCTCTCCTCTCCAACAACGACGTCCGCTTAGAATGCAGCATCTCCAATGCACACTGGTTCTTCTTTCAACTGGACAAGAATGACAAAACCAAGAACCTCTCCATTTTTGATATACAACAGAATCCAGATGGTAGTATTCTTATCCAAAATCCATCACCCTTCAACACAGGCCTCTACCAATGTCAGGATGAGAATGGAACTCTAATGAATGCGTATAAGATTGATTTCCAGGATATTGCCAAGCTGTATGTCACGCATTTGAACCTGGGTCAAAAGCCCCTGAAGAATGAGACACTGAACCTGGGCCACAGAGAGATACTGTATACCCAGTGGGAACCTTGGCAGAGATGTAGCAACTGTCAGAGTCCAGGAGAGCGCAAACGCCTGGGTTACTGCTACATTAAGGAGCCCCTGGAGGAGCCTGTACCCTGTGGGCTGTACTTGGGAGCAACACAAGCATTTTATGCCCGAGTAAGGCCTGAGATACAGGTAGAAGCCTGTTATGAGATATGCGAAGGTCCTCTGACTGGTGGAGAGTATGTCATCTTTGATAATTTCAGGTTCACGGAGGAGTCAGAATCTACACAGATCATGTGTCCCTTTGCATCTATTTACAGGTGATGGGACCCTTTCACCAGCTCTGCACCAGTCCCTTGTCCCAGGGTTCTTCATGGTAAATCTGTCCTGGGCTAGTAGGGACATCTTGGTAGGTCAGCCCCAATGGTAGTCATCAGGAGTCAGTGAGAACTTGGGAGGAAGCCAGGGATGCCAGAATGCATCTCTCTGAAATATCCAGCAAAAATATGTGTGTCCAAAAGTATACTGCCTGTATGGGAAGATACTCATTTCTCTCTCTTTTTTCTTGAAATGATAAGATTCTTCAAAGATTCAGGGAACCCTTTTGATCGCTGATTGCATGGCTTTCCAAATATATCAGCAAAGTGTTCTCTGGAATGTAAATACAATTGATGTTAGTCCTGATTCATGAGTGAACAAAGGAAGCATGGATTCTGGTCAGGGCTTTGTGCTTCACTGAATTCTTCCGGTTAATTTGCATATTTCCTCTTGTAAGATTCACTCAGAGGAACCTACAGGACTAATCTCTGTTCAAATCATTTTTTAAAAGTATTATTTATGAGCTAGACTCTGGTCTAGGAATGAGGAGAACATTTTGTAAGTGAAGACTGTGAATATTTTGAAAGCAATGTGAATATTTTAAATTCATAATTGTGTCCTCTTCTTTTTAATCATGTGCTATAACTATTAAGCTTTTTATTAGACCAAATAAAGTCATTGTACTCACTACGAAGAAAAACACTCTCACAATTCTATAAAATTTTGTTAAAGTATGCTCTAAATGACAAAGGAAAATTTTTATTTATTAATGTACTTACGTGATATTTAAATATTCAGAATTAGTGGCAATATTTAAACAGTGTGTGTGTGTACTTTGTCAGTGTACAGTGTCACAACTAAATGGCTGATCAAAAGGGATTGAAAGGTGAGTCAGGCTTTCCTCATTTGAGGCCATCTCTATCTACATTGTGAGTTCTAAGTCTCTCAAAAGAAGTAGATGGTGCATGAAAGATTCAGCTGCTACCTTATAGAAGGCTTTTTGTCTGTCAGTCATCACATCTCCTTCAGATGTGAGAATGACCAGAAAAAGGCCCAGGTTAATGTAATCCCAGAAACAACTTCTTCTTCTTTTTTTTAAGAGATGTATTTTTATTTTAATGTGTCCAGTGCTTTGCCTGCATCTATATATGTATGCACAGTGCCCCCTGGAGGCCAGAGGAGGACTCCAGATCCTCTGGAGCTGGAGTTATGGATGGTTGTGAGCTGCCATGTGGGTGCTGGGAATCTACTCTCAGTCCTCTGAAAGAAAAGTCAGTGTTCTTAACCACTGAACATCTCTCTCCCTCTGACGCCTGCAGAATGGATATTGCCAAAATGCAGCAAATACTGATAGGTCATAGTGATTTTTCCAGTAGGCTATTTTTTAAAGTTATATTTATTTTATATGCATTTGTGTTTTGCCCACATGTGTATGTATGAGCACCATGTGCATGCCTAGTGCCTGAAAAGGTTAGAGAGGGCATTGGATCCCTTGGAACTGGAGTTATAGATGCCTGTGAGCCACCATGTGAATATTGGGAACCAGACCTAGATCCTCTGGAAGAACAGCTGATGTTCTTAAACACTGAGCCATCGCTCCAGCCTGACCAGAGCCATAATTAGATAGGGCCTAAAAGTCTCCTGAGTCCAAGAGGTACACAAGGTGTTTCTCCTCCTCCTCCTCCCTAATTTGAGTCTTTGCCTCCAATATTTTTATCACCCATTTGACTTTCATTTCTCAGAACAAAGAGCTGAGTGAGGGTGTCACTACAGGATAGAACAGGAAGAAAAATTTCCCATGATTCTCTGTGAACTTGTTTTGCGGTTAAGTGTAAACAGACATTATGTAGCCCAAGAATAAAACTGCAGCAATCTGGTGAGGTCCACAAGTCCCAAAGGCTTTTTCCATGTCTTCTGTGGATTATGCTCCTCAGCATACCCTTAACAATGCAGGCTACATAAGAGACCAAACCAAGTCCCAGGGTGTGACCCACAGAAGACAGTAACCATGGAGAGCTCTTTCTTTTCCAAGAAGGTTGTGTCCATGCAAGCAACTTTCATAATGTTTCTCACACACAAAGATCATTTGCCCTGGGATGGCTACAGAGAGGCAATAGAAAGATCAAGGTAGACTCCACAAAACCACTGATCTGAGCCACAGTAGCTGGCTGCCAGAGGACTTTTGGGTACATGATGACCCCATAATTCAGGGGTTGAACAACAGCTTTAAAGCAGTCACAGTGTCAGCAAGACACGCACATTCTGCGCAGCCCAGTCCTAAAGTCACATAAAGCTAGGTCACATAGAAGAGTGGCTAATTTTCTTCCCCAGACCCTTGAGATTCCAGAGCATCTGGAGGAAGGTGCTTGGAGTTAAATGGAGATCAAGGAAGGAGAGATTGAAGGGGAAGAAAGACACGG
This sequence comes from Sigmodon hispidus, assembly GCA_004025045.1. Taxonomy (NCBI): domain Eukaryota; kingdom Metazoa; phylum Chordata; class Mammalia; order Rodentia; family Cricetidae; genus Sigmodon; species Sigmodon hispidus. The sequence continues at coordinate 90,235 of PVIH01007518.1, forward strand.
GTGTGTGGATCTTGAGGTTTGAGAATAATACAAGTTATAATCACCTTGTTCTCTGTCACTTTCAGAATGTAGATGCCAGAAATTGCTAGAATTGTCCCCAGCTGTATCAGAAGAGCCCATAAGATCAAACCTTCTGGGTTGCTAATATTGATTCCCTTTATTCTTATTTTGTTGACTTTAGCTTAAAGATCATAGCCTTTCATTGACGGAAGTCAGGGTAAGAGCCATGGAGGAACACTGCTTGTTGGTTCATTCACCTAGGACACATCCTAGGTGATAGTGCTGCTCACGGTGGACTGAGCCTTCCTACATCAATCAAGACAATCTCAAGACATACCATGGGCCAGCCTGATCTTGGCAGTCCCTATTAGGTGATGCTAAGCTGTGTAGAATGACAGTTAAAGCTAATTATGACAGGACTCTTCCCTTTAGACTTGAGCTATTTCATCTACACTTGAACTGATAAGCTAATAGAGGCCTCAGCCCGTAAGGAAGTAATCAGTGGAGACATCTCCTGCCCCAACCTGATTCCTGTCCAAGAATGGAGTAGGCAGAGAAGGAGAAGACAAATCCGAGGAACTTTGTCGATGTGGCAGTCTATTCAGCAGAGAGGGTTTGAACTCTTGGTAGCAGCGGATGCTGAGACACATTATAACGCTAAGAGAGTCAGTCACAGCTCTCTGGGGTGTCTGGAGCAGCAGGTCTCAAAGCATGGTGCTGCTGGTCTCAGAAGCAGTGGACTTAGAGGTGGGAAGCAACACAGGAACAAACTCATTTCTGTGGCACACAGGAGTCTGGAGGTCTTGGAGTCTGATGCAGGCAATAGCGGCCGCAGCCGCTGCCTTGCGTGCAGGGAGCCTCCCAAGAGACTTGGGGACAGTTTTCCTCCCTCTTTTTCTGTCGACTCCTGCAGTCATTCTGCTCATAAAATTTCAGAGTCTGATTTTTGTTGTTGTTTTGTTTGTTTCAAGATAGGTTTCTTTATGTAGCCGGGGATGGCTTGGATGTACTCTGTTGAACTCACAGAGATCCACCTGATCTGCTTCCTTGAGTGCCAGATTAAAGGAGTGCACCAGCTTTGTCTGGAAGCCAGCTGGGTCCTGATTGGCTGAGTGTGCATATTCAAATAAGGTGAAAATAGGACCAATCAGGGTAGAGGGTATCTATTAAACCTTTGGAGAAGGAAGAAGTCTGAACCTAGCAGAAGTTGCTGACATTTCGAGTGAGGTCCCCTCTGGTCTTGGTGGGGGTGTGTCATTGTTACAGTGACAACGCATGAGACTGCTCCTGCCTCTGGCTGTTAATTATGCTTAGGAGAGAGGTCTCTCAGCTGAGGCGATCCTTTATTGTCTCTGCTGCTGCAGCACTAACAACTGTCAGTAATATGCTGGCTGCCTTGCCCTCCGGACTTGAGCCTGAAGTCACTGTCGGAAGGTTCCATACTGGGAGCCGCACCTACTCACGACAGTAACACGACTGCTGGAAGATCTGAGATCTGATCCCCAGTACCCACCAGGCAAGACAGTGTGTATCTGTGAGCCAGTGTGACAGCCCTAGAAGTCCAGAGGGCAGAGATAGGGGACTTTTGGAGCTCATTGGCTAGCCTGCCTAGCAGAATCGAGTGAAACCGTATCTCAAGAAATACAGGTGGGGGAACCGGAACTGGAGAAGCGGCTCAGTGGGATGGGGTGCTTACTGTTCTCTTTATCGGAGGACCTGAATTTGGTTTTTAGCAGTCATGTCTTGTGGCTTACAACTTTAGCTCCAGAGGGACCTGATCCTCAGGCACATGTGCTCTGCATGCAGTACATACACAGACATGCATTCAAATGCAGACATATGCATGCACATATACAGACACCTGCATGCACATACACAGATACATGCACGTGATGACTTAGCAATTAAGAGCAACTGCTGCTTTTGCAGGGAACCATGGATCCATGGGGACCCAGGTTCAGTTCCAAGTATCTATATGACTACCCATAACTGTTTGTAACTCCAGTTCCAAAGGATTGAACGATCTCTTGTAGCATCTGTGGTGCATCTTCTAGCATCACAGGCACATGTGTGGTGCATACACATAGATGGAGCTAAAACACCCATACACATAAAAATAATGCATAATAAAGCCTTAAAAATTAAAGGTGGGGACATGGACCCCTGGCTTCCACACGCACGTATGTACCTGTATGCATACATGCATGAACACACACATAGTGGTTGGGGACTCCCTTATGGATTGAATGAATGCACTTTGCTTTATGAGGTGAGCATGAACTGTTGGAGGGCAAAGTGAGCTGTTAGTTTACAATGGGTCCTTCTTCCCAAGGGCCCAGTGTTAAAGGCTTGCTTGCCAACTGATAGGGTTTGGGGAAGGGACTGGGTCCTGAGATTAGCCCCCTGATGGAGTCATGATGGATTGGCACTCTGGAGAGATGATAGAAAAAGTGGGGTCTGCCTAAGGAAGACCGACTTGCCTCTATCCCCTTCCCATTTCTCTGTTTCCTGGCTTCCATGATGTGAGCAGCCAGCTTCCTGGACTACCAGATCTCACTGCCTTGATATCCTGTTTTGCCCTGAGGCCCAAAGCGAAGGATCTGACCAATCTTGGGAAACCTCCAAACCCATGAGCCAAAATTTTCTCTCTTAATTTGTTTTCTCCGGTGTGTTGTTCGCTGATGAGAAATCTGTCCATCAGGGGAGCTGTATTTGTTTGCAGTACAAAGCACCACAAACTGGGGGGTGTCTTAAGACTATAATAGAGGTTGAGTATGGTAGCGCATGCCTTTAATCCCAGCATGGGGAGGTAGGAGCAGGTGGATCCCTATGAGTTTCAGGTTAGCCAAGGCTACATAGTGAGACCTTGTTTTGAAAAAAAAAAAAAACAACCCACAATAATGATAATGGTGATGATAATTGTATTCTCTCACTACTTTGGAATCTGGAAGTCAGAATGAAGCTGTCAGGAGGCTGCCTTTTCCTCTCAGATGCCAGTAAGCATCCTTGCCTGATTGGTCTAGCTTCTGTGGGAACCAGAGATCCTCTGACCTCCCCGGACTGGAATCTTCATCCTCATCCTAGCCTCCATCATTTAGTGGCCTTTATCCCGGGTATCTTTATCTGTTTTGGCTCCAAAAGGTCATTTTTTGTGGACCTCATGGCTACTATATTCCAATACGAAGTAATTGTAACATATTCACAGTCATCCAGTTTCCAAGTAAGATTATGTTCTGAGATTCCGGGAAATACATTTGGGGTGGACATTATCCAACTTGAGACTAGCTTGAGCCTTGTGGACTATTTGTGATGTTTGAGAAGGGGACTGGTCACAGGATCTTGTCTGGCAAAATTTCATGTTCTACAGAGACCTTGTTACAACACTGTCTGTTCAGGGTCTCTCTGTCATCTAGTCTCAACTCACTTATTGGCTCCATAATGTTCTGGGTACCCAGGAAATAGTGAGGAACATAGCCTTCTGCCTATACAGAAAAATTAGCTATATTTTTATTTCAGGACAAATAAGACAATATGACATTCTCAACTAATGCTTTTTGAGAATGGGGATTCTCTCTATGTAGCCCAGGCTAGCTTCAAAGTTGCCAGCCTCCTGCTTGAGCCTTCTGAGTTCTGGGACCTCTTGTGTATACCATCACATCTAGCTTGAAACGCAGTATTTTAAACATTGCTAAGGGCTGATGGCAGTTTGGGGAGATTAAAATTCTAAGTGGAAAGTCCGTGAGGGAAAGGTTTTTCTGAGAACTGGTCACTCTTGCCAAGAGAGAAGAAGACGAAGAAGACGAGAAAGCCCTTTGATTTGATAAACAGTGCCCCTCCCCCATAGATGGTGCAACAAAGAGACAGCATGGCTGAGAAAGCCCTAGAGTGTGGCTGGCCATCACTTTATAAGAGGAGACAATGCAGAAGGAAGGGGTGGTTTTCCAAATTCTTTCAAATTACCTCAAGGCGGGTGCCACCACTATAGTCCAATTCTCATGTACACTCAGAAACTAGTGGCCTTGGCTGAGGCCACCCAGCCAGTCAGATGTAGCAGAGATCTAGAAGTTTCCCAGGTCATGCCTCCCTAGTGCTCTGTGGGAGGGACCATGGAACTGTTGCTTCCAGTTCCCTTCTGTCTCTCCAGGACATTTGATCTTCTGCTTCTTTCTTCCAGGCCTGTCCACTGGGAGGCCAACAACACTGCCCTGACCTGGCAGAACCAGCTTTCCGGCGAGGACACTGGCAGCTTCATGGACCTGTACAGCGGTGGCCGGCAGCTGCAGATCTTCCAGCCAGCCATTTACAGATGTTTCGTGGAACAGGAGCTGATAGCCCAGTTTAACCCCATAGCCTTTGTGGATCTGCTGGATGCCGAGAGACAATCCAAAAGCCAGGGGAAGAGGCAGTTCAGAGTCCAGCAGGGCAAGGCAGACTCCGTTCTCAGGGGCTTGAAGCTGATGCTGATGATGGTCTCTGTACTGATTGTGGGAGGAGTTCTCTGTAAGGTGGTCTTCCGTCCCACCCGAGACAAGAAGAGGAATCAGGTCCTCCTGGTGAAATAAACCGTGCCCTCTGTAACCAAGGGGACCTGACCTCTCTCCGCTGTCCCATCCTTAGCTCTAGCCATCCATGGCAGCCTCATACTAGCCACTGGAGGTGTGTGAGTCAACACAGACCTGGATTAAAATCCAATGGCCACTTCACTTTTTATTTTATGCCCTTCTTAGCTAATCTATTGGTCATCCAATTGCACAGATAAGGAAGATTGTCTAGTCATTGGAGAATTAGGGCTCTAGGGTTCCTCAGAGGGAGGAAGGTAAGGAGGGAACCCTCTCAGGGTGTGTAGTCTGACTTTCCCTGGGGAGATGTGAACAAACACTTATTCATTCCAGATTGGATGACAGACTGAAGAAATGAATCCATGGGAGTCTGGTTTAGTGAACTATTAAGTTTATTGGGGTTCTTTATAGGAGAACGTATGAGGGGGTGCTTCTATGAGTGAGGGTAATGCTAAAGCAGCTGCATCACCCAAAAGTTCAGCATGGATGATGTCACTCAAGAGGCTGAGCACAGGTGATGTCATCGGGCCCAGCAGGTGATGTCATCAGGCCCAGCACAGATGATGTCATACATGAAAGCTGCTTTCTTAAACTTTCTGAACAACTTGCAGACAGATCCACCAGAGACTCTTCTTCCCCAGAGAATGGTGACTGTTCGTGCCACCATGGGGAGATCTTGTGAATTATGGAACTTTCCAAGTTTCCTGAGCCTCGTATATCCCTCCCAAAAGGAACATGTCAACTGGAAAGGAATATTAATAGCTTCACAACAGAGTGTCTCTATTGTGGCATATTGTGGCCACTTCATTTAACCCTCTCATCCAAAGACAAGATGGAGGACACACATGGGCTTCTCCCAGGAGCCCAAGTTTTCACTGATCACCTAATGCCTTTTCCTGCTTGTCCCTCAGGACATCTTCCTATATTGTGCCACAGCCTCAGACTCAGTCACACCTCCCTGCATCCCCTTAGCTAAGACACATTATTGTTCCAGGTTCTCGTGGTGAGGGGAGAGCCCTCCAGTGCCACACTGGGATAAGATACTGGGCCATGCTTGGCTGACAAGATCCTGGGCCATGCTCGGCTGACCGGCAGGAACAGCTGGGGCTGGCTGTTCCCAGAAACTACATACACAATTTAGCAGAACACCAGAGCAAGACATGAAATATTAATGCCTCTTAAGACTCATTGCCCTAAATTTTCATGGTGAAATCCTGACAGGGTATATAGGAAGGGCTCCCAGGAAAGAATGTGGGGGCCCAGGAAGATGGGATAGAGTTTCTTCCATGAATTACACACCAAAGGCTCCATGTGATACCCACAGATGTAAAGGTTCCTGCAGAATGAGAGAAGGCTTCCCCAGAGTCAGTTGGAACAGGCTGGGAGGCAGAAGCTGAGAATAACAATGATAAAAATAGTCAATATTTTTGGCTCTCTTCATGTATCGAAATGCAAACTTTTTCATAAACATCATGTCCCCACAAGCCACCACTAGGCGGCTGATACTATTAGCTTTCTTTTGTTTTATAGCTGGAAACATTAAGGCACAGAATGTAAGAGCAACTGGCCTGAGATCACACAGTGAGCTTGGGAGAAGTGCCAGTGATGGATGGATCTCAGGGGCTGGCAAGATTGCGTTGTGGAATGTTGCATTTGTTGCAAATGTTACATCTGTTTATACCGTGGAACCTTTCATTATGGAAAGCTGTGTTGCAGTAATTTATGTTGCATTTGTTTAACTCTGTGAAGCCTTGATACTTTGCCTTTCTAAAACACCCGATGGTCCAAATAAAGAGCTGAAAGGCCAGTAGCTAGGCAGGAGCAAGGATAGGCGGGGCTGGAAGGTAGAGAGAATAAATAGGAGAAGCCTGGAAAGCATGGGAGAGCAAGGAGCAGGAGAACAAGGAGAGCAGGATGCTAGGTGCAGCCAATCTAGCCTCCCAGCCAGTCCCAGAGTGAAAGTGAAAGTAAGAAAAAGCCCAGAGGCAAAAGAATAATTTAAGAAAAGCTGACGGGGCTGGAGAGATGGCTCAGCGGTTAAGAGCACCGTCTGCTCTTCCAGAGGACCCGGGTTCGGTTCCCAGCACCCACATGGCAGCTCACAACTGTCTGTAGTTCCAGTTCCAGGCAAGCACCAAGGCAAATAAAGTGTTAAAAAGAAAAAAAAAAAGAGAGTTCCCAAGCGGGTACAGAAACAAAAACAGGACAGAAGGAGATAAGAAGAGAGAGACCAAAACGTGGGCGTCTCTTTTAATAGAAGGGGTGTGTACAGGTTTAGGGCGTGCCTCCGTATGCATTCAGGGAGGTGCCTCTGTAGGCAGCTCCTCAAGGTTTACGAAGCCACGCCCAGGGGCGTGCCTCTGTACGGGGTGCATCCCACCTGAGCCGGGAGCCGTGTTGGCTCAACCACGTGGAGTACCAGGAATACTTCGAGTGCCGGTGTCCATCTCACTCTTGCTTTCTGACTGCGGGTGCAATGTGACCAGCCCTTATATCTTTCCCCAAGTTGCTTTTGGCAAGCATTGTGTAAAGAGAGTAGCACCCTGGACCTTGCGTCTCATAAAATACATTTATTTTATGTACATGGGTGTTTTGTTTGTACAGCAGAAGGGGGCACCGGATCGTGGGATTCGAGTTATAGACAGTTGGGATCCACCACGAGGATGCTGAGATTTGAACCCGTATCCTCTGGAAGAGCAGTCAGGACTTGTAACCATTGAGCTGTCTCTCTGGCCCCTTGCTTCCGAACAAAGGCATCGGGCCATTGTTGCCATGGTGATATGACATGACACAATTTTGTCTCAGACTTTTACAGAAAATCTGATGGCCTGACGCCATATATAGCTGCATGCCCCCAAAGAGTCACCTGGTGAAGCCTGGTCCCCAGTCTGTGCTACTGGGAGATGGGGGGACCTTTAGAAGGGTGGGGGCATGTCTTTGAAGGGGATGCTGGTGCTTTCCCGTCTCTTTGTTTCCCAGCTGCTATGAGATGAACAGCTTTCTAAGTCGCATGCCATTGCTATGATCACTTGCCACTGGCCCAGAAACAGCTGAACCAACCAACTGTGCACCGAAGTTTCTAAAACCGTAAGCCAAATAAACCTCACCTGGTAAAGTTGATTGTCTCGGGCATTTTGTCACAGGGTGGAAGGCTACCTCTTTCATCAGCTTTCTGTGACAATTGCAGAGCTGTGGGCTGTAGGAACTCCTGTAAGGAGCCTCTGGGACCTGACCATGGCCTCCATGGCAAAAGCCTGAGCCCTCCATGGTCTGGAACCATGACCATGGCAAAAGCCTGAGCCCTCAGTCATATAGCCAGCAGGAAATGAGGTGCCAATAACACCAAGTCTTCCCACCACATGGATATTTTTAGAACAGTCACTGGGGCAGCTCCACGATCTCCCTGACCCTCTACTTCTCCAGCATAGGATACAGAGGTGTTTTCTGATCTGGTTATGATGCAGAAGGCCATGAACTAGCTTTGGAAGACAAGCTATGGATGGAATAACACAAGACACTGTCAGGCTGCAACTAATTTCCAGAGAGAGAGAGAAATAACCCAAGGTTTTCTTGCTTTCTGTGCGGAGGCCCCAGTATCAGGAATAGAGAGGCTGTCCAGCCACCAGAACTCCAGCCAACCCTCAACAGACACAGCACACAAGACATAACTTCCTGTGATTGTAAGTTAGTAAGACACAGGAGATGTTTGTTACTACAGTGCAGCCTGGTGCATCCTGACTGATACAAGTCCCGCCTAAAATTGTTACAATTTTGATGAGTTTTTCTACTTGTGTCTGTCACCACAGAATTAGCATTTTTCTCTAATTAGCTAAATAGGATTCTGGAAAGGAAATTTGTTATCTGCACATGGTACACCCAACTTCTGAGGGAGTCGGAACATAGGGACTCAATAAATAAACAATAACAGGTTAGGGAGAGGGTAGCCACTCAGGTAAATTCATTTCCCTGTGGGTAAAACTGTCATGCAACAGTGTGGCTGCAAAGTCAAACATACCCCAAATCAGAGATTTCAAATAATGATTAAAGTACATTGTACATGTTTACAATCAGTGGGACATCCCTCTGAGAATATTTCTGCTTCTTTGGTCAGCAGCAATTGTGGAGTGTGTGTTCGATTTATGTCATTGAGACAAAAAATACCTGAGAGAATGTATAGGATACAACATTTATTTTCGCCTCTGACTTCAGCGGCTTTAGTCCGTGACCTGCTGGCTCCAGTACTCGGAGGGCAATTAGAAGGCAAAGAGATCGTGATAAAAGGATAGGACAGGAGAGATGGCTCAGCGGTTAAGAGCACTGACTGTTCTTCCAGAGGACCTGAGTTCGATTCCCAGCACCCACATGGCAGCTAACAACCGTCTGTAATTCCAAGATCTGACACCCTTACACAGTGATACATGCAGGCAAAACACCAATTCACATAAAAAATATATAAAAGAAGAAGAAATCTGTAACCTTCATGCCATCCAGGAAGCAGAGAGGAATCGGGGAGGAAGATATGACACACCCCATAACGACCCCCTCCTCCAACCAGGCACCAACCCCCACTCACACTACCTTGTGATAGGTTATTCATTTTTTAAAGTACTTGTGCTTGTGTGTGTGCGTGAACTGGAGTTACAGTTGGTTGTTAGCTGTTCAGCATGACTGAGGGAAATTGAACTCAGACAAGTCAGCCAATATTCTTAACCACTGAGCGGGATCTCCTGTTCCCTCTTTTCACATGTTGAATCCACTCCTCAATTGTTGGGAGCTGCGTGAGTGCCGCGCCTTAAAGATGGCGCTGGCTTCCGCCTTCCGCCACCCCGACGGCGAGCGCTCCTCCGACAAACAACTCCAAATAAGGTTTGTGCGGAGCTGACTCGCTTGCTTCCGTTTGCGTGGCCCTATGGTAGAGGCCCACGTGGCAGTAGCTGAGTGGTGAACCTGGGGTTTAAAGCTG